>BPLR01021154.1:0-85421 GCA_021605095.1 Caerostris extrusa
AGTTTTTAAACTATTAATTAATTTTTACTTTTCAGTTTTGATTAACTCTAAAAGCATGTTTTTAGTGTTTTTAAACTATAATATTTAAATGATGGTGTAATTGTAAAACAAAGGCTAAATAAAACAAGGATTCTAAGGGAATCTCTGATCCGTAGTCAGGCGCGCCATCCATTGCCCCACGTAGGTTTTGAATGTCTTTACTGAATACTTTCATTCTACATGGGTTAAAGTGCTCTTCATAAGTTAAAATAAAATCTCTAATCCTGGCGATCTTAATCATGATGAGATAATAAACTTATGAAACTATTTTAGTGTCGTCGGTCCTTGATAAGTCTACAACGTTTCAATTAAATCGGATCGCTTAAAGTAGGGCAAAATCGAGCCCAAAGAGTCAGTTACAAACAAACATTCAGGTGAAACTAATGTAATAGCGTATTTAAAAGAATCGGCTGTTTTCTTTCTGAAAGATGCCTGTAAATGTTTCTTTGCAGCTTAAATAGTGTATATGAGGAGAAACAGATCTCCAGGGAAAAAGTCAGTTTCATACATACATACAAACATACAGGTGAAGCTAATAAAAGTGTATTAATAAAGAGATTCCCACATCACTTATTAAAGAATGGATCATATCGATTCTGTGCTTTTTCAAACTCAACTGCATGGTAGAATATGTATTTTATAATTTTTACTATATGTATAAACGCTTTCCTAACACCTAAGCACATTCGTCAAAGTGCCCAACACTCACTCCAATTTTTGCAATTGGGTATGGTGCCAATCGAGAGGCCAACTTAAGAGAAGTCCTGTATAGTGGTGAAGCTGTGCCATTGCTTACGGCCGATATCGAGAAGATTTTTGACTTGATCTAACATTGATAATTATATTTTAAACCCATGGACACGATAACAACAACAACTATATGTATTTTTAAATTATAGAATTTTATCTGGTGTAATAAACTTAAATGCATTTTTTTTGTTGTGATTTCCAATTATAACACGATGTATCCTTACATGTCGTAAAAATGATATATATTTCTAGTCTCCTGTCATATACTTTTATAACGTTATGCTTTTTTCCACTGCTGTACTAGGATTTCAATCTGTCATTTTTGCAAAAAGGGCCTCTATTGAGCTAAAATATTCCAGATCGAAATCTCACATAACTGTTCGTTTCCCCTCCTCTCTCCTGATAAGGCATTTTCATGCTCTCTAAAAACTCAACAGCCCATGCTGAAGCGCTTGGTAGCGAATCGGTACTCATTTTTTCTCACTTCTATTAATAGTTGTGGGGTAGAGGGCATGAGAAGAACGTGTGGCCGCAAACCGCTGTAGCGTAGCGTTTACGTTGTGACTGCTTGCTTACGAACATTCGAAAAAGAAAAACAAGAAATATTCTAAGAACCGTTCTTGAAAGAAAGCGGTTGTAGTTAAGAGCCCGCGCTTGAAAAAGATTTTGAAGAGCAGCCGATTTTCAGTGACGCAAGTTATTTTTATGAGTTGTGTAGATGCTGGTTGAAGAAAAGAATTCGAAAAACAAATCTACGATGGTGTTGCTTTAATCTGCTTTGGGCAGATGTTAATTTTTTTTAAATGCATCAATCATCAGCGCGTAAATACCGCGTCATCAAGCAAGTAGCTGGTTTTTTTTTTTCCCCCCTTTCTTTCCTGCTTGTTATTTTCATCAGATGATAGGATGTTTATGTAAAATCACAAGATTTTGTAAAATCGATATGATTTATTTCTTAATGCCATCAAATTCTGTTTATGACTTATGCCAATATACAAAATGTATTTAATAAAAAGGAATTTAAATTTGATATGAAATAAAAAACAAAAATCTGTTTTTAAGTGTTTCAAATTCAATTGAAACCTTGTTTAAGATAATGGAAAATTAATATATTGTTCACTTAAAAAAAAAAAATTCCTAGAATTAAAAAAAAAAAAAAAAAAAAAACAGATTTGCTCCAATACATAGGTATATTGATTATAAATTCCTGATGAATAGTTTGTTGCATATAAATTAAATGTTTACGTATTTAAATTATCCTTATCTTAAACTATTAGTGTCCTTAATAATAGTTTAAAAAAAGGATAATTTATATATTATCTTTTAATATCAGTCATCAGTATCCTTATTTAATTATTATCAGTATTCAACATCCTTATTTATTATCAGTAATCAGTGTCCTTATTTATTATCAGTAATCAGTATCCTTATTTAATTATTATCAGTAGTCGCTGTATCACTTATTTAATTATCAGTAATCGGTATCCTTAATTAATCATTAATTTATTATCCTTAATGAGAGCATTAAATATTCTTAATTAATTATCCTTAACTTAAAACTATTATTATCCTTATTGTACTATTTTTAAGAAAAATACACCAGAGCAAAAAAAAATAATATATTTCTTCTTCTTGAGCCTTTAATTTGTTAATTAGTCTTTTTTTGTAAATCTGTTTAACAGCTATTTCATGCACTTGTGTAGATTAATCACATCTAAAATTTAGGTTTTTAGATTTCATTAATAATTTTTAATTTCTTGTTTTTGTTCATATTTGGCCTTCAGGATTATAAGATGCTATTTTTTTTCCTTTTCTTTTTCCAGTAGAGAATGGCGGTTGTTGGAAAAGGACCCACTCTGTACGACTTCCTTCTTGAAGCTGAGCTTTCTCATTACTTTAGCCCCCTGAAAAATGACTTGAAAGTGACATCTGTTGCTCAACTGAAGTATGTGGAAGAGGATGATTTACTTCAGATGGGCATGACCAAACCTGAAATGCGGCGACTTAGAAAGTACTTCCAGAAATATTGCCCCCAAACTTATTTGCGTAAAATTAAGGTACACAGTCTTTGTTTGCTTTTATTTATTAATTTACTTAAAGTTAAAAAAAAAAAAAAAAATTTGAACTTGATTTAACGTGAATATGTAAATTTTTTGCTTGATAGAAGTTCCTTTTCTTTTTTTTTAATGCATATTTAAAATTGTCTTAATTTGAATAAGAATGCAATTCCATAATATTTGCAGATTTTTCTTGAATTATGATTTTTCCCTCATGTAAGACTTTGGAAACATAAAACTGAATAAAATTTGCTTTATATACCTATTCGAAGGGGGTGAGAATATACATTAAAAAGTGGTTTAGATGTAACAGAATGCAAGGAATTAAATACACTTACTTTAGCATGGTCTTTTAATTCAAATCCATATCTTGAATGTAATACATTTCTTAAACAGATATTAATAATTCCTTTTAAATACAATATTATAACCTGAATATTATGAAATTCAAATATTTTAATAGTGAAACAAATTACCAAAAAATTTTTAAATCAATGATTTGTTTAAAAATTCAATATAATTGTATATAAGTCTTAAAATTATTTTTTTATTGATTATATGATGTGCTAGTTTTATTAACATTTTCTTCTATCAGTAGAGGCTCATCATAAAACTTGATAACAACTGCCATGTTTTAATTTGGTGGGAAAATGAAAATTCAAAAAAATAAAAAAAAATGTTTTTGCTTATTATTTACAGTATGGTTTTCACTGTCTTTTCTGTGTCACATTTTTATTATGGATAATAAAATGATAGTAATATTATTTCAGATGATACTAAAAAACAAAGATGATCCAGACAGGGCTTCCATATATTGCAATGATAATACTCTGGAAAAGAATAACATCAAAGTTCCCAGTAAGCACATCATACCTAAAGACAATATCGTCATTAATAAAGAGCTGGGTGTTGGAGAATTTGGCGTTGTCCAACAGGGTGTTTGGACAAATGAAGAGGGTGAAAGGGTAGGATTTTTTTTTCCTGGTAGTACTTAATTTTAAAATATTAAATTATCCACATTATGACTATGCAACTGCAGATATATTGTATAATGCAGAATATTTATATTTGCTCCATAACAGTTATCAGATTAATAAAGCACATTTCATATATCTCTTCATGTATTTTGAAATTGTGATTTTATCAAATTATTTATGATTTAAAGAACAACTATCTTGTTTTTAATTCTTTTTTTTTTTTTTCTTTTGTGCTTTTATATGAATTGTGACACACACAACATTTCAGATTGAAATTAGCTGCTAATTTGATTTTTTTTGAAATTGTGTTAAGTAGTTGAACTTTCTAATTAATTATGATCTAAAAATAAATGTTTTTTTAGATAAAATTTCATGTAAAATTACTAACATGTTTATAGTTAAAACAAAAAATATATAAGAGAATTAGAAGCAATTTCTTGCACAAGAAAACTTTTTTTAGTTCCAAACAACATCTTGTAGAAATATAGACATTTTATACATCATGTCACAGAAGGAAAAAGATCTTTCAGATACATAATTTAAATACATAGTAAATTTTAGTCTGACTGTAATTTAAATCTAAATACTCATTGTGAACTTCACTGCTTTTGATTTAATGTGTTTATCATAAAATATTAATTATATTTATTTTTAAAAATGAGTTTTGTATCATCTAAAACATTTTTAATTTTAATGATTCTTGTAATTCTTCTTTCAGATCAAGTAGCCATCAAGTGCCTTAGTGAAGAAAGAATGCAAAAAAATCATATGGAATTTTTAAAAGAGGCAGCCATAATGCACACCATAGATCATGAAAACATTGTTCGCTTATATGGAGTTGTCCTTGAAACAAATACTTTAATGCTGGTAAATATGATTTTTTTAAATAAATTAAATGTTATTATAAACGATAATTTAAAAAAGGGCTTTTGTGTGTAATCTTTTGCGAGTTGGTTGAAAAGGTCCTTATTTCAGAAAAATACTTCAATTTAATGTTAATTTATTGCCATTTGAAATATTATTTTTATATTTAACATTTCACCATTAAAGTTGGGATCATCCTTTTATATTTATTTCAGGTGACTGAGCTTGCACCTTTACGATCACTTCTAGAATGTTTAAAGGAACCAGTGCTAAGACCAAGTTTCCCAGTGATTTCTCTCTGTGATTTTGCTTCACAGATATGTGATGGAATGCAATATCTGGAAAGCAAAAAACTCATTCATAGAGATCTTGCTGCCAGAAATATCTTGGTATTTGCCAAAAATAAGGTAATTTATACTATTATGCCTCTATTCTAATTGTTTTTTATCATTTAAAAAAATTTATTTGGATCAACATATAAACAGAATTTAAGCATTATTTTTATGAATATATGTAGAATCATAAATAAAATGCTGATATTTCTAAAAAATTTTTAAATATTATATCTTAAAAATATTTAATATTTATGTCTTTTTTAATTCAAATATCTACTAATTGTTAACATTTATATGTGATTAGATAAGATCTTCAGATTATGTTAACTTAAATCTATTTATTTTTTATTTTCTATTAAAGGTTTGACATTGAAAAAAAAAAAAAAAAAAAAAAAACATTCTAAAAATATTTACAAACACAGAGTATTTTTGCTATTTATGTTTTTAATTTTTTCTTGAGATGTTAAAATATGCTACAACTAATTCTCTCGTTGTCAAATAATGTTTTTAAAATATACATGATATTTTTGTTGTAATCATTTGAGCTAAAAAAGAGAGGCGAAAAATATGAATTTTCACTCTCCATTAAGCAAGACCACTTTATGAATATATTTGTGTAAACATTGATAATATAAAATATTGGTCTAAAATTCAAATATAACTTGAGTTATAGATAGCATTTTCAAAATTGAAAGCAAATTATTCTTGTGGAATAATATTTTTTTTTTTTTCAGGTGAAAATCAGTGATTTTGGTCTTTCAAGAGCTTTGGGAGTTGGGAAGGATTACTATCAAACTAATTTTAATGTTAATTTGAAGCTTCCTATTGCATGGTAAGTTGCATTTTAATTAATACATAGCATTTTGCTTTTGTGTTTATAATAAAAATAATCAGAATCAGATTTATGAAATACATAATGACTGATTTGAATGCATTGAATTTTCAATACATAATATGCTATTCTCAATCAAAACTTTTTTAAAGAAAGGTTTTATTCTGTGCAAGAGATATTACTTTGTTAGGTGTATAATTTTTCATTTTTATTTTTAGGCATTTAGATTATCCCCTGTATAAAAGATTTTTGAGCTTATTAAAATTTTCCTGTATTTATTGTAGGTGTGCACCTGAGTGCATCAATTACCTACGTTTCACATCTGCCAGTGATGTATGGGCATATGGAGTGACTTTGTGGGAAATGTTTAGTTATGGATTTCAGCCTTGGCCTGCCCTCACAGGCCAACAGGTAAAATTGGGTTTTTTGGAATATCTAACTTGTTTTGTAGATTTTGTAGCTTTATAACTACCGGATTTTTATATAATATTTCCAATAAAAAAAAATTTAAAGCTGAGTAATCCCTATTATTTAGAAGAAATGCTGTAACTCTTAAAAAATAATAAACAAATAAAATATAGTTTTCATACACAAAATATTAAAAAAAAAAAAAAATTTATGTAACAAAAATTGTAATTCTAGAAATGTTTTAACATTTTTTCCCCTTACCTATGCCAATTGGGCCGTTGGCACCACAATCTTCTGGTTCGAATCCTGACGTTGGCATGGATGTTTGTTAGTGGTTCGGAATCCACTTTAAACTGTAGGTCCCTGTCGAATTAGCCTAAACTGTGAAAAAAATTACCGTACAGCAACAAACCAAACCTACTCCAATTGATAACAAAAAAAAGTTATTTTCCTAGTTATTTATTAATTTTATTGTACTTATATGCAAAAATTTTGTACTGCAATGGATTATAACTATTTATTGGAATATATTATTTTCTGTGTTCTTCTAATTATATATTTTTTACCCCTGCAGATTTTAGAAGCCATTGATGAACCTAACTTCCAACGTCTAGAGCAGCCAGAATGTTGTCCCAAAGAATATTATACTTTGATGCTTAAATGCTGGCAACATGATGCCAATAAAAGGCCAAAATTTTCAGATATTAGTACTATGCTACCTGAGGTAATTTGAGTTTTTGACTTATTTATTATCCAAGATAGCTATACGCATGGTTATTTTGTTTAAAAAAAAAAACATTGTTTTAATTTTTATGTGTGATAAACAATGCTATGTATAATCGATATGTGTTTTATATAATCGTCCTATCTTCTAGTATAAACCAGAGCAGGTTCAATCTATTCAAGATTCTATTGAAATTGTACAAGGATCCAAGAGTAAAAAAGATTGGCTTTCATATAAAACTGGAGAAGTAATAACAGTTCTTGATAAAAGGTAATAGCATTTTTTTTTTTTTATTTATGTGTAACACTTTCAATTAATATTAAGTCTTATTATGAGAGAAAGAATGTTATTAATAAACTTATGTATCTATTAAGTTGTGCTAATTTCAATTTTTGTGCACATTTTTATAGTAAACTATTAATTACGAATTATTTTCCTAGTTAATGTAATTACAGATTTGTTTATTTGTCAAACTTCCTTTTATTTAATAAGTTATTCTCAACATTTTTAAATGCACAAATTAATTTTTTTCAACTTATATTTTTGGCAGACCTCTTCCTGATGCTCTAAATGTTTGGAAAGGTGTTCTCACCAGTGGCAAGACTGGCCTATTCAATCCAGCTCACACTGTTGCATATGTGCGTAACTTCCCAACTTCTCGGCCAAGTTTCTCGCGTGCCGATTCCAGGGGTGGCTTGTATGCAAGTAGAAGGAGGTATACAATAATTTTTTTTAAAGAAGTTTTAATTCTTTTAGACTTTGCTAAATGAATAATTAGATAACATTTGCTGTAATGAATATTAAAAATTGTTTAATTTTTCAGATTAAGAACAGATATGATATCCAGACCACAAGGAGACCTCAAACATACTGGCCATGTTGGTTTAGATGGGGCATTTTTTGGTGATGTTGCATTTTTGGGCGATAAATATCAGCAATTACCAAGACAAATTGTTACACCTTGTAAGTATATACAGTTGATACTTGTATTGTAACTTATACAATATATTTAAACATAGTGTCATCTAATTTCACAGGCTATACAGAAAACTATCTTTAGCATTACGTGCTCATGAAACTTAAGAAATTTTTAAAATATTTTTATGAATAGAGAGTTTTCATTTATCTTTCTCGAATGTTCAATGTGTTCTTCATTGAATATGCACATCAAATATGCCACATATATCCAGATATATATCCAACATATACTTAAATTATTCAATTATGTGTAAGAATACATTGAACCTAACCATAACACAGTAACCTTTTTGTTGCTGTTGCTATGTGATATTTCAATTTGCCCATTTTTTATAAAAAAAAGCACAAAGCTTTTCCATTAACATCCTAAGCAAATCAAGCTACAACATCAGCAATTCAGTACAAGATCCATTATAGCCATTATGTCATCATCACGAAGGCTTTTCAAACCATACAGGATTCAATTACTACATAAATTCCACTACAAAATTAAATCATCACACCATGGAACCTCCAAACGTGTAAACGTGTAAGTGGTGGTCATCAGAATTCAAATTGAATTTTCAATTCATCGCTGAAGATGATCCATCTCCACCCTAATCCCATTGTGCAATGTACAATTCAAATGGAGGTAACAGTAAAGGGTAGTTGGATTCTTCAATAACAAAAGGATTGTCAATCAGGGACACACAGAGGCCAACACACATTGTGCTGGATGTATGTGGATGTTAGACAATATGTATGTATGCTTATCATGCAATTAAGTGGTCCTTCTAGTTTTTGTCCCAATGAATCCTGAGCCAAGATGCCATGTGAACTCATTCTAATTTACTAGTCCCATTATTGTCAGAGCAGCCAAAATGGTGGGCAATTTGCTGTGCTAAGATTCTAATGATTGTTCCTCTCTCAAACTCCAACAATTGGTGATATGTTTTGAATCAGTGTAAGAGCATCACTGGTGATTAAGTTTATAGCATTAACAGAGTAGTACCTCAGGGTGACTATTTATAGGTTAAGGTATATGCACATTAGTACCATCTATTTTGTTAATTATACTGCTTTTTAATTATTTCTACATGTGCTGGAAGAAACATGGAATTAAGGCCAGAAATCCAAAAACATGCATCATAATTTTGTTGCTTTATATAAACATCTAATAAAAATTTTTATTTGAAAAATTTTAATGCAACATTGTTTAAAAATAAATTGGTGATTAAAATTTTAATATTTTATAGAATTTTTTTTTTTTTTATATTACACTGCATTAATTACAATTATAGACAGCTTCTAGTTCATATATTTGTTAACTCTGCTTTAAATTACTTAGGATTCTCATAGAATTACTGTTTTCTAACACAAATGTGTTAAAATGAGAAATATATTTCAGATAAACCCCAAGATGACAAGGAAAATGTTAGCCCCACTTTAACAACACTTTCATCAGATTCATCAGACAAAATACCTTTGTTGAAGAAATTCAGTACATCTGATGGAAGAAGTGGCTCCTCCTCTGGTGAGATTTTAAATTTTATTGCCTTTTTGTTGTTTTACATGGCTTATTTTTTGTAAGAATTTGATTGTTTGTTGATGATGACATCATGTAATTAAATAAAGAACAAAAATTAGTTTTCTTTCAAATATAATTGTAATGACATAAGTTATAAAGTTTTTCAGAATTTGTTATATATATTAATTTCTTGCATGTAAGAATTTAATTTCTGCATTATAAGCACAACCTACAATGTACAACCTATAATATTTTAGAAATTTTTTTTTTATTTGAATATAATCGAGGAATAGTCAATGCTAGAAAAAGACTGTAGTTTGCTTAAAAATAAAGCAAACTTATGGAAATTGTGTATGATGGAAAGTAAATATATTATAATGTGAACCAAGATGAAATATGGCATTCCACGTTGATGTATGCAATTTAATAAAGAATCAGAATATAGTTGCAAATAATTAAAAATACTTAATACTTTCTGGAACCCAAATCTTTTGTATTTGCTTAAAATGTTAGGTAACTGCTTTTTGTAAATATTATGGTTATTTCATGTGCATTGCTCCTTTCCAATTCATCTTAATTTTTAATTAGTCATTTATCATTTTAGTATTGGAAATGTTTTAAAAACTTGAAATCTTTACCATAGTTACAAGATATTCAAAAGAAAATGAATAAGTATATCAGTGAATTATAGGTACGAAATTACATTGTCCTAAATAAAATTAGATTAATTTGCTTATGTATCAAAGTTAGGAATAAAGGTAAATTAATAATCATGTTTAACTGTTATTTTTTGTTGAATTGTTTTACAATTTAATTAAAAATTTAGATTGATTTTGAAATTTTTAAAATGAATTTAATTTACTTAAGTTGTTAATAATAAATACATTTTATTCCTGTTATGAAAAGAATTATCAAATATGTACATCTTGCAACAATCAAAATTAAAAATTTATATTTATTTATTTATTTACTGTATAAAATTAGTTTATTGTAAAATAATGCAATACACTATTAAGATTAAAGAATATACAACTTTTTTTATTCAGTATTTTATAATTTTTTTTATTTCCAAGTATTTTAATTGTTAAAATTGTCTTGGCATTATATTGCCTAATACATCTATAAATAATTTGGCCTCTCCTTTGTGTATTTTTACATGGTGAACCCAAAAATGACCATTAAATTGCCACTTGATGTACCATTTTCTTGCAAAAAACTATCTTTATTTTATATATGTATGTACTGAAAATTTTTAAAGAATATTAGGATTCCAAAGAACTTGTGCAAATCCAAGTTTTTGCAAGAATTTTTTATTACCAATGTTTATCATATTGGGTAGTTACAAATAATCCTTTAAAAGATGTGGATATTTTTCAAGTAGCATGACTACAATTTGCTAAGCTGTGTTTAGTCATTTTTTACAATTGTTTATTTAATATTTTCTGTTATCTAATCTTAATAAAAGCAAAGCCAGGAATATAATAAAGCAAATGAGAATGAAAAACATTTTTCATTCTCATTTGCTTTTATTATATTCCCTGGGAATTTTTAATCAAGAAGTACTAAAGAATATAATGGAATTTGTTAAAAAGTTTGTTGATTAACTACTTGAAAGCTTGATCTGAAAGTCTTGAGTGTTATGTTTGTGTGTTTGAAAGATGTAAGGAAACATTCATGAGGGGGAGAAAATCTTTCAGATGTCCCTATGGTATAGAGCATCCTATGATATGCAAAAACATTAAGTATGCTGATTGTGGTAGACTCTTAAAAAATATATTATTCTTGTCACTGCATATAATATTAAATCTCTTGAACAACCTGGTTTTTGAAAAATTCTTGCATGTGTCAAAATCTAAGTTGAAAAAAAATTAGCATTTGGTGATAAATGCTAGAATCTATGTGTAATATGATTCTGAAAGTTCATTTTCTATAATCACATTTTTTTTCCCCTGAAGAACACAGAGTGTTTCCTCTAATATATTATATTGAAAAACAATAACAATGTTATTGGAATGCAAATATATTGATTTCTGCTGCACCTTCCATCAAGAAACTAGAAATATTTATTATTAAAAACAGAAAGAGCTATACCAAATTTTTATTAACAAAAAAAAAAAAATTGCAAACGTTTGGGCTATGATAAGGAAGGACAATGCCTTCCTTACCTTTCATCATCTTAATGTTGGGTAAAAAAGGGGATTGATTTATAAGTATGTTTTATTTTGTTTTATATATTCCTTTTACTTTACTATAGTGAATTTTAGCATTTTAAAAAGCAAAAACTAATAGTTTACAGAAAAATAGGGGGCTAGAAACAAAGCAATGAAATGACCCCCATACACACACAAAATACAGCAAACATCATGAATCATGACTGATTCATTGTTGGTTGGCCTGTGTAATATATAAAATTATTTGTAAAAAATAGGTAGTGATTGTGATTCATAATTCCAAGTACTCGCATTTGTTATTAATTCTGAATCATTATAAAATGAATTCTTAGTTTAAAAAAATTTTCCACTTATAATTTTTTTTTTTTTCTTGTTATAAAATGGGTGAATTACTTTTAATTTTTTGGTGTACTTTAATACTTTTAGAATGTTGTGGGTCCCCCTCCCCTTCCCAATATCAGGCTTCAATTTTACCTTGAAATTTAAATAAATAATAATAATTATAAAGTTTGTTATACCTGAGATGTTTTTTTTTTTTTTTTTTTTTTTTTTTTTTGTCATAGATAATTGGTCTGAAGTTATCAATGATCAAACTGATTCTCCACTTGTATCAAACTCTACTGTGGATGGATCTTCTAAACGATCTAGTAAAGATGATGAAAATTTACTGAACTTGCAAGATCATGAGTACCATGAAATCAGTGATGAAGAGGATTTTGGAAACTTCATCGAAAATTCAAAGTTTGAGGTAAGATAATTTTATATAAAAACTTTTGAAGTGCATATAATTGTGTCTGACTTTTTTCTTTTAAATTAAGTACTGTTAAAAAGAAAAATTCTTTTTGAAATTAGATAAGTATTAGATTTAATGTAATGCTAATTTTTTGTCTTCTTTAGTCTTTTGATCTTGGTCCTTCTTTGATGGATGAAGTATTTAAAGCTTTGGGTTCTCCTACTCCAGATTTGATATTTGAAGAGCAGCAGTGCAATGAAAATAATCTTGTCATGACTGAAATCAAGGAAATCTCCTCCAAGTTGGGCAGAGATAATTCAAAGAAGAAGCATGCTTTGGTGAAGCCGATTTCTGCTGCTGATGAACAGACTTTAGATTCTGCTATTGCTATAGCCAAAGAGCTAGCCAGCAAGAGTCTGCTGAATCTGGAACACAAATCAGACAATGAAACACCTTTGGAAAGCCCCAAGACTCCAACTTCACCATTTAAAAGAAAATTTTCTTTTAAATTTAAAACGAGTCCAAAACCAGACAGGAGAAATTTTTCTGAAGAAGCAGAAGCAATACCAGATATACAAGATATAATCACTGAAGAGGCAAAGGAAGCTTATAATTCTTTAGTTGAGAAAGGCAGTGCATTAGAGAGAAGTGTTTCACTACCACCTGCAGTTGCACCTAAACCTATTGTTGAAATTAGCCATTTGAGATCAAGGCAACAAGTTGCTGCACCGTCACAGGCTACAGATTCTTCTGATGCTGAATCAGAAACTGTGGACAGCAATCCACTCAGAATGCTGAGAAGTGGTGTGCCAGTCAGGCCTAAAGTTCGTGGCAACAAGCATGGCATTCCAAATAGTACTAGAGCAACAACTCCACATACAGCAACAGTTGCTCGCTTGGCAGCCAATGCAGGTTCCCATAGTCCATTGGTGAATGGAACTAGATCTAGTTTAGGGTCACCGCCTCCTCCACCACAAGCGCCAAAGACTTTTCCAAGACCTAACATCACTTCTCGCTATGCCAAAGAACTAAATTTTATTACTGGTGCAAGAGCAGATGAAAGTCCCTCTGATGCAAGACTTGAAGACCAAAGTGATACATCAAGCACCAATACTTCTGTGAGTTGCAGTGAAAGTTCTAGTGACACATTGCCTAATCCACTACCTTTACCTCCTAGAGACAGAACTAAACCTTTGCCTGTGTTGAAACACCACCAACGTAAGCATCCACTTATTCTACCAGGTTCATCTGCATCTGTTCTGGACTCTGCTCGAAATTTAACAAAACAGCAATCTTGTCCTGATGTGCCAACAGATTTACTGTCAGTTCGGTCTGAAGCACCTGAGCGCAGGGCTAGTGAGGGTGCTCCTCCCCAGGGCTGTGTTTCTATAGCAGAATCTACTTCTAATAGTTCTAGTCTTACATGTTGTACTTCATTGTCTGTAGCAACCAACAATTCTGTACCTCCTCCTAAGCCAGCTAGGACATACACGTAAGTCATTTTTATGAAATTTATTAGTGTAATAAATTATGTATATACAAAATTCTTGGTGATCATTTTAAAATAAATTATGACTTTTTATATATACATACCCATTTATTTTTTTAATATCAGAAACTAGATCAGTTTGATGGAAGAAACTCTTTAAAGGTTGTCTTTTTATTTTGCTTAGGATCTTTTAAGAAAATAGACAATTGCGCTATAATGTTGTCAAATGACTGCATAAATGTTTTTGCATTTGTAATACAAATATGAAATGTCTATTGTTTGTTTAAAACTATAAAAAAAGAATGCTTCTGCCTCAATATTCATTTTGTTGTCCTTATTGATAAATTTTTAAATATAAATTTTTATTAATTATTTGATAATTACTTTTAAAGCTTTATGCAGCTCTTCGTAATTTGTATAGTCAAAAGCAATTTTATTTTTGCAGTTAATTTCCCAATTGTTTTTCTTCTTTAAATTAAGTATTTGCTAACAGTAGTGTGGGGCATTTATACATTTTGGCAGTTTGTGAATTGGCAACTCAAATTATAGCATTGCAAGCTTGTTAAGAAGCATCTTAAATAATGAAGTATTGATTGTGGGTTAATGATAAATAATAATCCAACTGTCAAAAAAAAAAATTATATGTACTTGTACAATTTTTATATTTAATAGCATGTATATTGAAACTAATTATGTAAAATTTCTTTGTCAAGACAGTAGAACCTCTGTAAGTCGAACTTCAAGAGAGACGCCAAATAATTCGAGTTATAGAGTTTTTGACTTATGGAGGATTTCGACTTACAGAGGTTTAGATTCTTTCTGGCTTATTTTGAGTTAAGTAAAATAAATAAAAATCAAGTTACAGAGGTAATAAGCATGTTTATTTGCAACTTAAAAATTTTCTTATGTATTACAATAAAAAAAATCAATATAATTCCAAAACAACCTTAAAATTAAAAAGTTTGTTTTTTGATTATTTGCTTTAGACAATTGATGGTTCTCTATTTATAGCATTATCTAAGCTATAAAGAGCATAAAATTCTTTTCTTCTGAGTTGCTATTTCATAGAATTTGGGGCTTGAAGGGGAGGGAACAAAAAAATTTTTCTAGTTGTGGAGGTTTTCGACTATAGAGGTTCTACTGTATAATACTTAAAAATTTAAATAATAGAAATAATTTTTTTATTTTAGATTGGATGATTCCTTTGAGAATGAAATTGAAGCTGAGCTCAACAACTTGGACAACATGCCAGAGAAATCGTCTCAGCTGCTGTACAAAGGTGGGGATCATGTCAGTTGTGAAGATCTTCTAGAATTTGCTCTCGATAAACCAGGGGCCAGGAGGTGCGTCCTCTTGATTTTTGTTAAAAATTTAAAAACATTTGGCACTGCCCTGTTGCTCTCTGGACTAAAATCACTTTCAAAAAGACAACTCTGCTCCTTAAAACATTGAGCCCATTTATGATTATGTCTGGATCATTGATTTTTTTTAAAATATTTGCTTTATATATTTTCTTCTTGATTTGATAAACTGTTGCTTTTAAAAACATCGGTGAGTAGGAGCTAATTGTTTTTATATGACACATGGATATGCACATTTTATATGAACTCATGAAATTCTTCCAAATTATTATAAAAAATTTTTGATTGTGACAAATTTTAATTTCACTTTAAAAAAAAAAAAAAAAAAAAAACCCGTAAGTTTCTGGAATTCATGTGTAGTTTATTATTAATAAAGTTTTGTCTTTGCAAATATTAAAATAAGAACCTCTTAATTTTTTAAAATTAGATATTTTTATTGTTATGTAAACCAGAAATATAGTTAAGTAAAAATCCATTAAATTATAGATCCTTAGATATTTTTGTAAAAATTATTTATAATTCATATTAAACATATGATATATGTTAAAAAAATAATTATGTATGCAAATTATTTTTAATATTTTATTATTTTTGTTTAATCCTTAATATACACAAGAACAAGTTTAAAATATACATTTAAAAAAATCTTCTAATTATACATTCATTTATCTGACTGCTATAATTGTAGTTCTGTATAAGTGCATTTAAAATGTGCATTTTTAAAAAATTGTAAGAATTTTTAATGATTATTAATGTACTATGTTATTTTATTTTTAACTATTACTTGTGATTGAATATATTAAATCATTAGTTCAGATAGATAAATTTGTGTTTTCTTCTAGAACACAAGGTCGGTCTAGAGGCATTGACTCTGATGAAGTTCGAATAATGCTTAAAGTTCTGGCTAAAGAAGTGAGTTTGTTTAGTAGCAGGTTTCTGGAAATTTGTTAATATTGAATTCTTAAAATTGTAGTTTTTTTATATTTTAAAATTTCTTTTTTTGCATTTTAAGTGTGTGTCAGGTCAGTATTTTTTGTTAAATCATAATTAGGCTCATTAACAACAGCGTGGGAAAACCGAGATTATATAAGATATTTTTTGAAAGATGAGTTTTAATATCAAAATGAAGGTTAAGGCTGAATTTCATCATTTCCTTTTGATAAATGAATTCTTTGAGCAAAAAAATAAAATAATTATTTAAAATATTTTTAAGATGAATTTTTTATGACTGTACCTAAATTTAATCAATAAAAGCTTTAAAAAATTTATTTTTACATTTTACTTTTTTTTTTTTATAGTTAAGTAGAAATAAACAATAACTTGTTATAAAAAATGCTGCATTGCTTAATAATTAATATATATATATGGAATAATTTCTATCATCAAAATATTTTTTATAATAAATGTACTTTCCAATTTCATTAAATGTTTAATAAATATTACTTGTAATATAAACTAAATATTAAAATATTTTTATTTATGTATTTTAGTCAGTGACTCGAGAAGAATGTTTACATGCGTTAAATGAAACTGATTGGGATATCCACACTGCAATAAAGTACATCCAACTGCAGTGTATTCTCAACTCCCACATGATTCCCCTGAATAACCTCAAGCAGACTCTTGTAAAGTGCAACTGGGATGTTCGGCAGGCTGCCAATTACCTGCTGGCCACTCACAATGTCAATGAGGACACCACAGAAGTTTGACCGCTGTCCGCTCAGTGGTTCCATTATCATTTCAGCAAGCCTTGCAATACAACTATTGCAACATTAATAGCTTATTACATATTTATTTAAGGAATTGATTGATTCATCTATTGAGGATTATAAGCATTTCAAATAAGCGTAATCAATGATTTCAAGTCAATTATCAAACTCGTGAATGAAATGCTCATTGTCTAATTTTTTTATGAATAAGAAATGATGCAGCGATTTCAGAGTCATAAAAGAAATCATAATTTTAAAATAATGTTTGTTTGAAATGAAACAAGACCAACTTATTTTAAAAAATGTTAATCAATCCTGGTAAGTTCTTTTTTAACGCTTCATTATTTCTATTGACTGTATTTTTCTGTTTTTAATCACTTAATATAGTGGCAGATGTAAATTGTCTTAAAGTCATAAATGATATGTTTAATTTTATAATAATTAGCATGATTAAATCAAAACAAAAAATTTTTCATAATGTTTTAAAACTATTGTGATAGTTCCTAAATGCTCAAAGTAAAGTATTTTTGCTGAGTATGAACTTTGTTTATTAAAATAATATATCATAATTGCTAAGTAATGGTGATAGAATTTTTTCAGAAAAAAAATTTATCAAAAATATGACATTAAAAGTCGATTATTGCCTTGCCAGCTGCCATCATCTGTTGGAAAAACTAATTCATAATTCATATGCTAATCTGCAATCATCTGTTACTAGAAATAGCCATCAATGTACAATCTATTTTATTAGGCTATTTACATATTTGTGACATGAATCATATTTTTAGGGATTTTCTATTAAAGTGTTTTATACAGAGGAACTTATATGAACTTTGCTTGCATTTATATCTGCTATTTATTCCTGGTAGTATGTCTTTTGGGAAAAATAAATATGCAGATAACAAAGAATATATTTTTGAATGTATTAAAATGTGCATCTGTTATTTTTCACACTAGTTGCAGTACTCGTGTACTATTTATAAACTTGGAAAAATTTATAGAACAATATTTTATTATGCTATTTATCTGCTGTAATATATTTTGTATAAATTAGAAATATTTTCTACATACTTTATTACCTATTAAAGTATATGTAGAAATGACTATTTTGAAGCATTTATGAGATTTTTTTAAAATAATTTTTAATGGTTTCTTTTTTAAAGAACTCCCATTTATAATCAGACTACTTTCGATTGCAAGGAAAGTGTATATTTATCTTGCTTATATTATGGTCATGCTAATATTGTAAGGGATGATAATGTTAATCAATGGAATACCGTATTCGAATTCCATTTTAAGATTTTTGTTCCTATACTTGAATAAAATATTAAATGCCTGATACAAAGTTTATGTATATCATTAGTACAATAATACAGATCTGATTTTTTTTTTTCTTTGTGTCTTGTAAAACTGTGTTTTTACTATTTTCTGTAAAAAAATTTGTAGAAAAATAAATTTATTTGCATTTCATTATGTGTGGTTTTTGCATGAACTAAATTTATCTAATAGCTGATAAGCCATAGCATTATTTAATGACCATCTAATAGATATGTTCAAATCAAAATCAATCTATATCAAATTTGCAATTAATTATTATTACATTCTTGCCATATTTAAGTGTAAAACACATAATTTTTTAAACAAATTGATTTGTTAGGGAACATACTTATTTGCAACATACTTAGTATTAATTTGTGCTTTTAGAAAATATATTAGATCAGGGATGGCCAATCCAAATTATCTTGTGGCCACTTTAGAAATGCATTATAATGCTGTGGGCCATATAAAAATATATTAAATTTAGACCTGTTATCACATTTTTTGGAGTGAAAAATTGAAACATAATTTAAAAATAAAATCAAAACTAAAACTAAAAATGAAATCATTAAATATTTATTTCTCCACTCTTTCACTTAGCTATTGCAAATCACTGCACAATATGGGTGTTGCGTCCGTTATATTGAGCTTGTTTTGTGTTTGGTCAATTTCGAAAAAAAAAAAAAAGATTCTCAGTTGAAGTTGCTAACAACTTCAACTAAGAGTCTGGTTGCTCTGCTATCAATAATCAACTATCGGTATGTAGGGATGGCCACTTAAGCAAAACATAAAGAATGTTATGATACTCGTGCACCTTGGAACATCCGAGTTTGCAGAATATAATTTAATTATTCAGCAAATAAATGAAACAGACATTCTTGCAAATATATGACAGATATTACTATTTTAAACTGTTGAAATTATGAGAATTAATTTTTGAATATATGGATGTACACATAATGTATTTTTTTAATACATTGGTTTTCACTACTTTGGTCATTATAAATATTTGAGGCGGGCTGCAGATTGGTTCCCTATATTAGATTAAGGTCATTCTTTCAATATGCGACTTTTACAAGTTTAAATTTCTTGTTTAAGCAAGATGGATATTTTGAGATAATTATTTTTGCCATATTTACTGGTAAAGTCATATAAAAGACTATTTGAATGCATCCATGATCTTGAATTTTTACATTGTTGTAATTACTGTTCAATTTAATAATGCAATGGAAAGTGTCAACAAATCAATTGATAACAATGAAAATTATTTATTTGAAGAAAAGACAAGTATCATAGAAGTTCTGCAAATAAAATTTTTTGTGATATTAAGTAAAAAAAAAAAAGCCATGGTGAAACATTTATATGATAGTTTTATACTATTATAAAAGAATTCAATGTTTCCTTCATTTGAATGTATTGAAATATTTTATTTAAAATTTCTAACCTAATTACAAGGCATGATATTAATTTTTACCATTTTACTTCATTTTTTTTATGATTATAGCTTTTAATTTATATTTTTCTCTTTTCAAAAACAGGCTGTTTATTTTGGCAATTTCGAAGAAATTTTATTTCAAGTGAATGTCACTGTAGATTGATATTTTTATATCTCAATCAATAAATGAATGTCAAATCAATACATTCATTTTCAAATATTTTGGGCTCTTAGATATGGAAGAATAATTTTTAAGTAGTATGATAAAAATAAATAAAAGAAATACAAATTCAAATACGTATTTAATTTTTTTAACAAAAGTATTTTAACAAGTTAAGATTTGTCTCACATGAAAACCAAAGAAGCAAGTTTTCATTCTACCTTCATACATCATTAACACAACACAAAAACATTGGGGATGAGTCACAAGAATACTTCCTAATCACATCCAGCTTAAAAAATAAATACAATGATAAACTGAAAACATTTAAATAAAATGCATTCATAAAAACTTCTATATAAAGAAATACCCTCGTAAAAAATGGCCTTTTATCAAATAACACCTAGGTAAGGAAATTTATCTTTGTTGGTCATCATGCAGGCTAAGAGATAAAATAGCCCAAAGGACACATTCAGCTTTGCTGTTTCCTTGGGAACCTTTTGCAATGTTCTATCTCTGAACATCTTCTCTAGCTTAAATGCAGTCGGGAGTGTTATCAATGGAAGGAAGAAACAGAAACTGTAATGCAAACCCAGGATAGTAAATAGGATATAAGGAGTAAACAAGAGGAGAGCGTATAAAATGTGAGAGCCAGCATAACCAAACAGGATGGCAAGAGTTACCACACCCACTCGATGGTCATTTTCCATATCACGTGTATTATTACTGTGCAAAATAGCTTCAGTATTCAGTGCCAGAGGCATAGCGTAGAACAGGGTATAAAAATCCATGTATCCAGTCTGTGCCATAAATGAAAACAATACACTCAGAGGTCCAAATGTTACTATAATCAGGACATCCCCCATAGCTATGTACTTCAATCCTATACCACCAGTGTACAAGAATGAACTGGATAGACCTCCAAAATATACCAATGCCAAATGCTCCATCTTTGCAGTGGAAAGAAGCACAGTGCCTATAAATCCAAAGCAGCCAAGAGTGTATAAAATGACACCCAGGTGAACTATCTCGTCTGGCGTAAGTATCTTGTCGACTAAGGTTCGATCATCACCACTCCGACGACTGTCTATGCCCTTCATGTAGTCAAAATATGTGTTGACAACATTTCCAGCTGCATGCACAGATACTGCCGTCAAGCAAGTTATGAAGAAGATGGTAAAATCAAACTGTTCGGTAGTCTTGAAAGCAAGGACAGCGCCAATGGCTACTGGCATAAGAGATGCACTGAAGGACCATGGTCTCAGTGCATGAACATAAGTTGAGAAAGTTGACAATTTAGATGATTGGGCATCAGCTACAGTGCGGGTGTCTTTGTCATTTGAATGATTTGAAACATGTCCATGCTCCTGCACCTCAGAGTTTTGTTGGCATTGCAGTGATGGCATAGTGACTGGACCACCTAAAAGAAAAAGAATGGCTCAAATATATATATATATATATTCAATATAATTTCAAAAGTTTTAATATAAAAAAAATATTAGTGGAATAATAATTTTGATTTAAGGTATTTAATATATTGTTTTTAGACAGTTAAGAAAAAAATTAAATTAAAACAGTATTTAAATATTTGCAGGTACTAAATATTGAGCAAATGTTTAAAATTTATGAAATAGATGGCATTTCATTCTAATCAAAGAAAGAAAATCGCAACAAGAACACAATTCACACAGATAAAATTTACAAACATTTATTTCCAGATAGAAAATCTTCCGATTCCTTTTAATCATTTAAGAAAAGTATTTTATAACTTACTTTGTATTGTTAGATTTCAAATGAAAAAAAATACTTATTATTTTTCATTTTGATTTCAAAAATTGCAATTTTATCTTAGTTATCATTTTAAACAAAGTTTTTCTAGATTAGACACACATGTAATTTTATATGGCAATTTTTAAATTTAAAAATATCCATATTTAAAACTTTCTTGAGCAGCATCTTGAGTTTGATTTTCCATTCTTTATTAAATTGTTTCATTCAGTTGAAGAATTTTTATTAATACATTTTTGATTGTTTAATTAAATCTAAACTTTTTATGCTTTTTACAATAAAATATTTAAATTAATTTTTTTTCATAGCTCTCTGAATTAATGTGGATAATTCAGATTCTATTATTGAATATGTTTTATCGGTATTTTTCTGTCAATAATTCATTACTTATATTGTCTAAGTCCTCTCTTCTATCGACACTGCAAGTTCTATTACTACATTTCTGTATGTATGCATGCAAGTACAATATATATCTATACACATTAATAGTTTAGTTAGATTTACATAACTTGACTATCTACAAGATTTTCCAGTAAGCATTATAGTTAATAAATTTCTTACTTGAAAGATTAAATTATAAAGTTAATATAGACCAAAATAGTAAAACATTTATATGACACCAAAGAATTCATAGTCAGATTTATTAAATATCAATTACAATATTTCCATATAAAATAAGTTTCTTTAAAAAAATTTTAACACGTTAATTGGATAACTGAAATTGGAGAATACTTACTTTATTTTTTAATTAGTTTTCTCTAACTTTATTTACAATAAACTAATAAAATTCTCCTGATTTAGGGTAATTTTTTTTTTTTTTGGAGAAGGAGGGTAGGTATAATTTACAATGAATGTAAAAATCGGTAATGATCAGGTGTAATTTACCAAAGTGTCACTGTACTAACATAATATTTCAAGGCAATTCCATACCATACAACCTGGCGCAAGTTTTTCACTTATTGCCGGGAATGACATATCTTATCAGCATACAAAATTTTCAATGCTTTAATAATAACCTTTTTCAATATTTTTTTTTAAACTTGATTTTAATAAGTTTTAGCAATTTCAGGATCATCTATTTTATTCTCTTGTATTTTATCTTTTGTCAAGCGAAATATTCCTTTAGTACCAGATTATCTATTTTCTTTTAAGAAGTTACAATATTTTAATGCTTAATAATACTGGTATCTAATGGAATACAAGTTTCTCGGATATTATCTATCTAAATATTTAGAGTTTCCTCCATCAAAGTATTCTATGAAAAATTGGCATATTCATAAATACAGAGCAATCTCTATGAATTTTAGAATAACAGAAGATCAATTCTTATATGAATGGATTGTTGCTTTTTTATGATGCATACAATAAATCATAGGTAGAATTTCTTTGATCTGTCATGTTTGGGACCATGGCCGTGTTAGATTAACCAGTGTTAATATAGTTTTAAAAGGGATACCAAAGATAAATTACTCTAGATACAAATTTAAATAATTAAAAACATATACATATTTAACATGTTTATCACATCCTGAATCTGTTTAGACAATATAAATATCTGCCAAACTATTTCTGCATAAATAAAAATCATAGCATAATGATAGAGTTGCTTGTCACGACTTGTTTTAACTAAGGCAAGAAAAATATGCGGTTACTTTTTAAATGTATGTTTGATATTGAGTTGCTTCCATGACTCATATCTGGTATTCAAAAAATTGTTACAACTTATACACAAATTTATCAGTTCTATGCTGAACTGAAATGAAAACCGATTCTTACGATAAACACTAGGCAACTTCTATACTTTTTTTGTTTATATTACATCTCCTGTAAGATAATCTTAATACCTGATTTTTCATAATAAAATATCTTAAGAATTGAAATTTTTTTTTTTTTTTTTTTTTTTTTGAAAAAGTTGACAATTGTAATTTACGGCTAGACATTCTGGAATTGCTTTTATTTTACATAAAAAAAATATTTTATATTCTCGAAATAGATTCATTCATATAATTTTATAATTCAACATTAGAGAGTTTGAGTCATATGTATAGAAAAAGAGGAAAACAATAAAAACAGTCAAATTTTCGAATGCAAATATAACACAATATACAATGCAAATAAATCAATATCACATGAAGAAGATGCAGTTTGCTTTCAAAAAGTCATGTTATATAGAAATCTTATTTAATTGACAGAACTCAAGTGTTGGATTGTAATCATAAAAGAGCAAAATACAGTTGAAGGATAATTATTTAAAAAAGAGATTTTCCCCCAATTTTTCATATAATCATTAAAAATTACAAAATCAATGCATAAATGTTAAATCTTATAATCCAATTATTTTTTAAAATGTTATTACTGACAAAAAGAAAAAAAAAGTTAATTTCAACAATAGTTAATATATTTCTTGAAATTTTCAAAAAGAATGGATTGATATAAAAATGAGCGGTAAAACTGTTTATTATAAATTTATAAGAAAGTTACAAAGCTTAAAACTATTGCTTTATCTTAACCATCATTACTCAATTTACATTACTAGATAACTAATAATTACTATACTTATGATAATGTTCTTTGCAAGTTTTATTTATAGGAAAATTTGACGGATTGATATAACCTTATAATATGATGTTAAATTAAACAAAATTTAATTTAAAAATTATTTTTTAAAGAATAGATATATGAAATACTAAAAATATTTTTTAATTTACATAATTGTATAACACAATAAAAATAATGCATGGATACATAAAACACATATTTATGAATGGCCAAAAAGTGTCTTTTAATTTTTAATTATAAAATTAGAAAGCAGATAACTAATTTTAAATTCTCACTTTTTAAATATTAATACTAAATTACTTAAAAGTAGATAATTTCAGAAGTATACTTAAAAATTTGGAAACAAATATAATAAGGATGCATAATAAGTAAGCAGTAAGTTTTCTTTTAGATATTTTACTTTATAAATTTGTGAATAAGTACATATATATATGTACTACTAATTTAAAATTACAAATATCTATTTTTATTATTCCCTCAAAAATATGCAATAAAATTCAGGTTAAAGTTAGATTAGATAATAATTGTTTACAAAATTAGTAACTTATTTTAAAAATTTATAATATACAATTTTAAAATAATAATATACTACATTATATTTTCATTAAAAATACTTCAGCATCTACAAATTGCTTTTTATTTTTTACTGAAAGAATGCTAAACTTTTTTTATTTTAAAAAGTTTTAAAATAAAACTTAAATAATTTCAATATTCGTAAAATTTATTACGATTAAAACGAAAAATTTTATAATACATAATAACTAAAAATTTTTTTGCTATAAAAACTGATTTTAAATCGAGGTACCCACTTTTTCTATGCAGAGATGAAATAATATTAAGCTCATAGATGCAAACCAAAGCTCATTTGAAAGTACTTCATAAACTTTTTTGAATACATTATGAGCGAGCTACATGCAGCAACAACTTTTTAAATTCTTTATTCAAAATGAATACATCTACATTTCCAGAAAATTTTATGTTTAAGAAACAATAACAATTAGTGCATTTGTTTTAAAGTTAATTGAAATTCCGCATTTTAATTCAAAAATAAAAAAAAATACCAACTACCGCAATTTACAGTCAGCCACCTATTTTATTTACATTCGCCAAGATGAGTTGTTAAAAAGTTCTTGGTTGCTCATTCTTTGTTTTTGTTATTTTTTATCGCAAATTTTTGAAATTTATTTTAATGAATTTAACATAGAAATAAATAAATTAAAGTGCTTACATTATTTATTGTTAGTGGACTATTTAGAATTTTTAACTACATCAAAAGAAATTAAACTTTTAATTCATTTTTATTAGAGAAAATTATCTAATGAATTCAAATCATTATATTTGTCACAATTTTGTGCATTTAAAAATATATCGTTGATTTTATTTAAATTAACAACTTCATTTTTATTTTTACATTCCATTGCAAAAAAAAAAATTTTTAATCAAGTTTTTGAATTCGAAATTGGCATCACTAACTATTGTTGTCAAAATAAATGTTAGACGGGTTTGGCCGATTTCCTGGTTAGTTTCGATATGGCGAATTCTAAAGATTATAAAGAAGTTGGATTAAGCGGGGAGAAAAATCAAAATATATCTGCGAGTTCACCCAGTAGCGATTTTGATCGTCTGGAAGACTGTAATGAAGCTGAATTTCGAGGTGCTACTCTCTCGCTGTCTCAAGAAACTTCTCCCCCTGAATCTATTGCGGCGAGCGCTTGTGGTGAGTCATAAAAAAATAATTTTCAGTTAAATAATCATTTCTTTGGCAAAATGTTTGAAATTCTAATATTTTTTAATCAATTGTGTTCATTGAGTTTGAGTGCATACGAAGTGCATTTTCTGATCTTATTATATTTAAAAACCGTATGCTTATGTTGGGCGAGGTCATCTACGCATATAATGATATAATTTTTTTTAAAATGTGTTTTTTTATTATCTTTCTCTTATTTTTTTATTTTCTATATTTGAGATAATATCATCAAATCTCAAAAATTTTATCAGTAAATATTTTTTAAAAGTCAGTTTTTTTTTTAAGAAAAATTATTTGCTTACTAATAGACTTGTAGATTCGTTATTGCTACATAATTTATAAATACTTTTTTTTTTTTTTGTTAAATAAAAATGCACTGCTATTAATTTCTAAAATCCTTATTAAATGAATCTGGTTGATACTTGTAACCTGTATTATCTTAATTATTTTAATTATCTGAATATTTTTTAAATTAAATTAATTTGAATTTACTTGAAAAATATGAAATTAGGTAAAGTTGGTTAAGTTCATTAACATTGTTTTTAAAATTTGTAATGTTATAATTTTAGGCAAAAACTGTTATTTGCTTTTTTGTTGTTGTTGTTATTGTTATTATTATTATTATTATTAATTATTAATTATTATTATTATTATTATTATTTAAAAGAGGGATTAGAACCCGTGTTAATAATGACAACTTCAAAATACTTAAAAATAAAAATATTTTATTCTGTAGAATTTTTATATATGTGTGCTTGCTTTTATAATTCAAAACATATCTATATTCAGTTTCTTTTACTAAATATGGATTTAGAATAAGAAAAAGTTGGATTTTATTATTCTCATTAATAAAATTGTCATTTTAAATGTCCTTATACAGGTTGTAATGTGCTACAAAAATAAGTTATTCAAAACATTGCAAGTTATTCAAAAATATCTATGTGGGTTGATTAGTAAAATTAATATTTTTAATAGCAGGATGCAACTCTGAATAACTGGCAACTCTGTTGCCAATATAAAACTGCTGCCAAATCATCACTAATTATAACATTAAAAAATCAATCTTTAGTGTTATTTACAGTAAAAGTTTAAATGCATAGGTCACTTGTGAACATATTTACTTTTGCTAAGCTAACAAATAATACACAAAAATGAAATAATTTTATAATTGAGCCTGACTACTTTTTGATTTTTATGACAATTACATACTCAGTAATATATTTGTTTTATTTTTATTTCAAAGGAGATCCAAATGGTAACACCCAAATGGATGGATCAGCTGACAATCGCCGATCATCAGCCATAAGGCCACAACACACTAGCAGTATACAAGATTTTTTTGCAGTTCGTTTAAGCAAATGAAAAGATACTCATTGAAATTATTTTTTGGTAGTATTTTAATTGACTGTAAAAAATTTATTTTAACTAATTCAGAAGAATTTTAAGTAATTATCTGATCTTATTATTTATTATAAACTTTTAAAAGTTTATAGCAATTTTATGTTTACACTCGTTAAAAAAAAAAATTGGCTGTCACTGAAGAAAGCTTAGTATATGAATTAATAATCAAAGATTATGTATCCAAAGCCTGTTATCTTTTGTTTCTTATGAATTAAATTTAGATTGGCGGAACTATTGCTGACCAGGCTGTGACTTAGAGATTAGTTACTAATAAGGTGTTTTGAGTTGGAATTTTCTTTTCATCAATTTAGGATTACTTAAAAGAGTTGTATATTTTGGCTTTATGGTCCAAAATAATGAGGTTTATTACTAGGATACTTTCTTAGTTTTACTTAAATATGGATAATCCATAATTGGGTTTGTCCTAACTTTGGTGAGAAAGAATTATGGTTCTCTAAATTCGGTTTTTGTCAGCACATTAGTTACAGATTCACTTATACCCAATGCACATGCTAAGGAAGGGAACTGTTAAATTTCACCCATAATAAGGAAAGGAAAGGAAGAAATTCGTTCTAAAAGGAGCTAGTGCCATTTAAAAAATTCTTCAAGAGGGCATTCTTCCTTCTTTTTTTTTTATGATAGGTGAAATATAACAGAGGGTCTGATAGCCGAGTAACTAATACTTTGACACTTGGTGTCATAGGTTTCGGGTTCAAGTTCCGGTGGTGCCATGGATGTTTGTAGTGGTTCGGAATAACTGTAGGTTCCAGTTTAATATGATTGTTGAGCATTGGGCACCCTTACCTCGTTACCTTACCTTGCCTCGTAAAAAAAAGAAAACATCTCCTGTCTCAAAATCTGCCTGTAGGCAGACGGCCTAGACCCACCATGGGACTGTTACACCACTAATGATGATGAAATATAATAGCCCCTTTAGTTAGGATGTTCATGAGTATAGTTGAATCTGTAATAAATGTACTACATTGATGACAAATGACTTCAAACCAACATTGAAAATAAAAAATACATATTAATATAAGCTAATGAACCAGTGATTCTTTAAGCATAAAGTATTTAATAAAGCCAATATTTATCACTTAATTTCTCCCAAAAGAACCTTTTTTTAGGCATTAATATAATATTAGGATATACACACACGGAGAGTGAAAATGTATTTTTGATTTCAAAAGCACATTTTTAATAATAATAAAAATATTTATTTTTTAAATTATCCTTCAAAAGTTTTTGATAATCATAATCCTACTTTTACTATTGCAAAATTCTTGATAAGAAATTAAATCTGATGTAGAAATATTCCATGAAACTCTGATATAAAATGATGATAATTTATTTTGAGTTTCTTGTTACAAAATATAATTATGATCTTCAACAATATTGAAAGATTTGTTTGGGTTGTTTATGGTATTTAGTGGTAATTTTTGGCTTTTTATTTTTAAATTTTAAACCTAATAAACCGTGCTTTTTCATAAAATATCAAATTAAATCTTAATTTTGGATTATATATTTTATTTAAAGAAAAAAATTAAGCAAGTTCAAATTATATTAACAATAATTCATTTTTTTTAATTAATTATTTTTTCAAGATCATATCTTTTAGGTTATGTGATCAAGATCAATATTTTTCTTCTATCATTTTGATTTCATTATTTTCTTAAACTTTTTTTCAATTGTAGGAATGTAAAGCTTCAAAATGAATTGATCTGCATCCCTTCCTGAAACATTATTAGAAATATTTGACAAGTTATCTTCTTTTATGAAAGCTTTTGTACAATTTGGTGTAAATTAAAAAAAAAAAAAAAAAAAGTTACCAACTGTTATTCGTTATGTTAGCATAAATTGTCAGATTGTTAAAAATCATTTAAAAGTCAATAGTTCTTCTATTACAAAAATGTTTTTCAGAAAATGGGATAATCAAAAACTTGAATGCAATTCCGAAATAAAATATAATTATGTTCAACTAAGAATCTTAAATTTTGCAGTAAACATTTTTTTTTTTTTTATGTTATTGTAATGCACTGATTATAGAAAAATAATGAGTGGAACTAATTAATTTTTGTCATTTGGACAAGGAGTTTCCTCTTACAGTTTAAAAATATGTATTGTTTCTTAATTATTATTATTCTAATTGAAAAACAAACAACATACACTTTTAATTTTATTTTATGTCTTCCTCAGGAAGGTGCTCTTCAAAAAGCTGCTGAACAATGTCGTCCAGTTCTCTTAGATCATATTGATGGAGATCTTCGTGGTATTTGGCTACTTACAGAGTAAAAGTAGTCTTCTTTATTTTAAAACGAAAATTTTTGAATGCACTTTTATTATTATTATTATCATTATTTTTTAAAGATATTTCATATATATTGAGATTAAGTCAACTTAAAAAAGAAAACCTAATCTTAAGAGAAAAAAATTGTAACCAAACATTGACCATTGTTTAATTAGTAAGGTAATCAAAATAAATAATTAAAATTAAATGGGATCTCTTAAAAGTTATTTGTTAGTTTTAATTTCGCTTTTAAATAATTTACATATAGAAATATTTTTAAATAGACGTAAAATTTTCTGACAAAAAAAAAAATAATGAATAGTTTGTTAAGCTAATTAATTTCACTTTTCCTTCTTACCATAAGAGTAATTTAAATTGGAAAAAGTACTGACATAGTTTTATTATTCTCATTTATAGTTTTAAATTCAATATCTTTGAATAATGTACTATTATGTACATATATGTAATTCCTTATAAAGGTATTTATTATGTCAATAAAGTAGCATTTGTATTAAAATTTGAATTTAGAGGAAACAGCATTTTAATATTTTTTTAATACTGTTCTTTGCATTTGATTTTATTATTGTTATTCTGTATTAAAGTTGTTGCATTTTGTTCTAATTATAATTTTTATTTGCAAAATTAGTTCTATAATTTAAATAAATAAACTATTAATTTCTGAAAATTAAAAAAATGAAATGTCTAAATGGGCAATCTAAAAGACTTATTGACTTCTTTTTTAAATTGAATATTAAAAAGTATTCATAAAAGTAAAGTAAAAAATTCTATTTAATTACTTTTTTTTTAAATATTTTTTTCTTTGTTACAGGATTGATCACTGGGATGCCGAAAAGAACGTTTGCTTTTCCTGACAGAGAACAGTTTGATATCATTAAAATATGATTTCATTACTTTGAAATTGTTGGATTACACGAGACACTCTCTCAAAGAATTCACACAAATTGTGATTGGGGAACTAAAATATCCTGACAAATCTTTGATGCCGTAAGTGATTGATTTTTTGTTTGAGTTTTTATTCTTTTTAAAATGCAGTTTTTGTAACTAATATCTAATCCTGTATTTCTGTTTCCTCAAATAACTGCTTTAGCTATAAAAGCTTGCATTAAAAAAAGTAATAATTCAGTTATTTTTCTTTTAACATAAAAACATGACAGTATAAAATAACTAATTAAAACGTTATATTTAAAATTAATATATTTCAGATTCATTATGCATGTATTGTAATGTAAACAATATTTATATTGTAATAAATTTTGATGTTTGTGTTCATATACTCAAAATTCTGGCAATGAGAAAAATTTGAAGAGAAAAAAAAATGAGTTCAAAAATAATAATATATAAATCAAATTTTCTCCATCAGTATTTTGAGTATTTATGAGTCAGTTTTGAATTTTGTTTTGTCTACTTGTGTATTTTTCCCCGTTTGTGTATGTGTGTGTGTGTAATTGTCATCTGTTTGCTTTTATTGCTTTACTGTGAACAGGAAGATCAATGGAGCCATGGATTTTTTAAACAAAGGGTTATACCAAAATTAAGGCAGGGCGCAATTTTTCGTCAGCCTGCTAACTCTATGCAGCTCTCTGTTGTTGATAACAAACCAAGATCAGCAGTGTATGTTTTCTGTGCATCTTTTCTTCTTTTTTTTTTTTCTCTGTGTATTAACATTTTTTATTTTCTCTATGCTAAAGACTGAAAACTGCATAATTTTTATTTCATTTTAATTCACATAAGATTTCTTTACTATTTTTATTTTTATGAATACTGATACAAAATGAAGGGGGAAAATGGAAATTTGAAAAGTAACTTTGATATGTTGTGATTTTAAGAATGTTAGGCTTTGTATTGAAAAGTAAACTTTAAACTAAATTTCCCTTCCAAATAAAATTAAAACAACAATAGAAATACTAAAATAATTAACAGCTGAATTTTCAGTTTAAGAAACATTTTATGCTTTAGTGTTATAACGACTTTACTTTTTAATACTAAAGTCCTAGCAATTAAAAAATAAAACAGTTTGTTATGTTACGTTTTACAGCTAGATCAGATTAGTGGCTTATATTTTATCTGTGTTTGTTTTCTTATTAATATATTTTAAAAATATTATGTTTAATTTATTATTTAATTTTTTTTTTTTTGTGAATATGAATGTTTGTTTTATGCCCCTTACTTTTTATAAAAATATCTTTATAAATAATTATTTATTTGAAAAAAAAATTTTAAGTAATAGTTTTATTGTGTCATTATACTTAATGGCAGTAATAAATGTACTTAATTAATGCTTGCTATTTTTTCATAATTACGTACACTGGAAAATTTTGTAGATTTTAAAATTTATATTTTTGTATTCTGTGTATACTTTTAATATGCAAACTTTCATTTCTATAAAGAATGCAAAATTTTAATCAATTGATTAATTTATATGTATATAATAGACACCCATATAGGGACCTGATAGTTGAATGGCTAGTGCTTGACACCACAGATTCCGAGTTCGAATTTCAGCTTGCCATTGATGTTTGGAAGTGGTTAGAATCTGCTTTAAAGCATAGGTTGCTGTCTAATTAACTATCATTTACAGCAAATGACTGGAGGGTGACAAACCAAAGTTGGCCATGGGTTATTAAACCTACCCCATAAAAAAATCTCATGTTATTTAATTTGGGGTAGAGAAAAGACAGACAGATCTCATCTAGATGACTTGAATATTAGTGTCAGATGGGTCTAATTGGTGGAAGCTGATTCAGCCAGAAACTGGCTGTAGAGAGTTTAAGAAGAATATATATATTTATGATGTTAATATAATAAGTTTACACGTTTCCATTTCCTTTAATATAATGTTTAAAAAAATCATCCATTCAAGAATTAAAAGAAAATTATAAGCTTACTAAGCTTTAAAAAATAATGAGTGTTCAGATTGATATGTATGCCACTGAAATATTTTGTGCATATTATTCAAATTTTTCATGCATTTTTTGTTTTAATTTGTTATTTAATTATATAAATAAAAAAAATCACAGCTATGTGAGATTGCAAAATTAATTTAGATCCTGTTCTAGAAAAGAACATCAGTGACAAAATTTGCTATATTTTACTAAATTTACTGCTAGAAATTGTCTTTCTAAAATAAAAATATTATTTTGTATATCCAACCAGATAAAAGAGAATAATGGAAATGGTATATTAATTCCTGGATTAAAAAACAAAAACTGCTGTTTAGATATGGTATTCATTTTATCATTTAATAAAACAATATAAAATATAAAAATTGATCAAACCAGTTAAGATGTATTATTAAATATTTATGCCATTAAAATTATTTGTGCATATAATAGAAGTTTTTCCATATATCTTTTGATGTTTTAATGTCTTGTTTTTGTATTAAAAATGTTCTATAGTTCTCATAACTTTAAATATGCTCGACAAGTTTTTTTTTTAACTTAATCTTTAATTTATTTATAATATTTTTAATTGATGTTTTATATTTTATTAATCATCAAAAGTTTTGTTTTTTAACTGCAGAGCCAGAAATCAGTTAGGTATCCAATGTTCATGGAGTAGCTCGGAGCAAATTCCTGTTCTCAAGCGCTGGAACCCATGGAGTCGGGAAATCCCATGGGTGACATATACCAGCCATCCCCTATTCAAAATGGATACAGCTGAAAAAACCAATTACAACATTGAAGATTTTTCAAAGAAATTAGTTGCAACCGTCTGTGGTGAGAGTGCAAACGAGATACCTGCTGCCACACCTTCTAGTGGGACATGCAGAGTTCTCTACCAACCAATTATCATCGAAAGTTATGCGGGACTCGCAGCGGCCCTCCATAATGCCAACGAGCTTGGCTTTTTCAAATCTCGAGGCAAAGTTAGCTTTTAAAACATCCAACTGAGCTTACAATGAATGAGTGAGTGTGCATCAAAATTTCTTAGGAAAGCTAATGAATTACTACATATTTAACTAGAAAATAAATAACCTTTCACGGTAGCAGATCCATGTATGTCTTAAATGTTGAATTTATTGTTTGAAATATTTTTATTTGTTTAAAATCATGTATGTCTGTTTTCGATAAATATTTTTTGAGTGCATATTATTATTGTAGGGCATTAAAATTTATCTTGTTATAAATATATATATGTTTTAATGTTATATTTGTAAATATTTTCATATTTTTATTTTATTGAAGTGAGCAAATTCAAGTTTTGAATGGGTTATTTTTATTGATGTCCAAATTTGTTAAAGTTTGAATTTTTGTAATATGTAATCTATTTAAAGTATGCAAAATTCTATCACTAAATGAATTGCATAAAAGCTTTTTATAAATATCTCTATTAATTGGTTATTTTATATTAATCATTGCAGTGTTTAAAAGGCATTATATATATAAATTTTGCAATGCATTCCTCTTCATTTTGTTTAGCATATGTATAAAATATCACGTTTCATATATTTTGGATATATATTTTTGTAATTTTATTTGGCATTTTTATCTTTTTATATATTAGACAAATTGATTAGGAAGACAGGAAAGGTGCAATATATGAAACTGCAAATACTTGCATATAATGTATTATATTTTTCAAAAAAGCTTGAGTTCTCTTGTTGAACACATCTGTATTTGTTTTTTTTTTTTTTAATTGGTAGTTTTCTTATGTGCTTCCATAAAATACCTTCAACAATGTTCATCCTGCGAAGGAAAATATTTCCTAATGATATTTCAAACATTATGAAATCAGAAATTGGTTATTATCACCAATCACTGAATTTTTCATTAATGTTTAATTTGTCATTTGAGGTATATGCTTAAGAAATTAAATAACATTGACGATTTAGTTTCATTCTTCAGACAGATAATTGCATGCATATAGAGGAATAAAATTTTCGCAATATGTATAGTGATGTAGCAAATCACTTTAAAAATGATTATCAATCAGCATTTTATCCAATCTAGTCACAACATTATTATTTTTTGTTTACCATTGTTTGATACAATATTAAATTTCATTGTTATTCTGTTACTTATCAGACCTATTGATCATATAATCTTCTGTCAGTAAATGCATTAAATGTAATATACCAGTACAATTTCTTTGTGAGCATATTTTTATCTCTAGAAACATCTCAGGAATTGTATACTTTCAGAAATATGTAATTATTATTTACCTTTAAAAGATTACTTTAGTGATGTATATTTTTATTTTCATATAAAAGTTATTGTTTCGCTCAAAAATATATTTAGATATTTGTTTACATTAATGACCAGAGCTCATTTTTTTTTTTTAACAATATTCTCTTTGCGCAAACATGATCAAAATAATTTTGCGTGTAGTAAGGTGAACTAATTTATGGATGACTTTTTAAACTAAAAATGAATCTCTCTCTGTTTTTTTAAATGACATTTAATAGAATCTCGTTTTAATTGCTTTGAGATTTATACTCACTGATGCTGCTTTATCTCAATTTATCCAAATACTGTTAAAATGTTATAGAAAAAGAAATGAACAAAGGTGAAAATTAAACATTTATAAAAGAACTACTCTAAAACTCGAAATTCTGAATTTCATTCTCTATGGTAGATCACAAATTCAATTTTAAAGGAAAGGAATCGCTGCAAGTACTTTCTGGCAATTAAAAGAAAATAAATAAAGTGGACTGATCTGAAAAGAAAGAAATGGATAAAACAGCAGATCAAATAGACTATTAATATTTTAACAATGGAACAATAAAAAAATATGAAGTACAATTAGTACTAGAAATAAAAAAAAGCAATAATCCCTAGGAAAAAACAATGGGGTATCCCATAGGTTTACGTGACTTTTCATAGAAATTGAAGTATCATTGCTGTCTTATAAGATGCATCCTCTGACATATCAAAAATCCAAGAATAAGAAAGAACTTTAAATTCAAAAGCACTTAGTTGTTTATTTCTTGGTTCTAAACATTGAAGCATAATGAAATGAATCTCTTTTTATTTATTTATCTGGAATGTTGAGTTCTATCATTTAAACAATTTTCTTTTCCTTTATTTATGTTAATTTTCTTTTATACTTCCTGCATTTAAAAGTTTTATTTTAGTTGGATCTGCTACTGTAATATGATGGTTGTGATCAACCTTGGATATATTTAAATATGAAATTCTGAGCATTAAAAAGTTGATATCAATGTAAAAAGATTTATTGTAAATGTGTGGGACTATAAGAATCTGCGTATTCTAGAAGTTCCAATGTTGGATTTCTTTTAAAATACTGGTATAAAATTGCTAACGAGGAAATGAGAATAAATGAAAAAGTTTATTATCTAAACATTTACTATTTTATTACTATTATCATTTTTATATTTGAAAAGTCATTTAACTATATATGTATATATCTAAATTAGCAATTTAAAAGTTTACTTTTTTGTTGGTCTTTAAAATCTAAATTGCCTCTATAATATAATTTAAACTACATATTATTAAAAAAATAACGAAATCTATTTAAATAAACTTTTGAAATCGTATATAAAGTTTCAAAATTTTCAAATTTCTCTTTAGTCTGTTATTGATAGTAAATCTTAAAATGGTGCTATTGAGATTTATATTAAAAGAAACAATGTTCAAAAGAATTTTAATTTCTTTCTTCAGAAAAAAAAAAAAGTATATTTCCCAGAAATTTTGATTTTAACTTACTCTGAAGAAATACACATCATAAAACCACTTTAATGCCTTGGGGAAAACTACAGCCTTGTATGAAATTTTTGAAATTGTTTGTATTTGATATCAATGGAAGTGAAATAATAATGCTAGGCTTGCATTTTTACTTCTAGCTGTGCCAAAATTGTTCAAAGTGCAGCAATAGGATCTTGAATTATTCATTGTAGTTAGCTATATGATTGTTGTTATGACTGGAAAACAGTCTCTTTCATTCTCGATGGTATGCTTGCTTGTTCTCCAAATAGGATCTCAGGTTGGAATGCAGTTTAACCCATACCTTTGGTTGTGGCATTTACCTCTAGTCTGTGCATACTCCTAAATCAGGAGAAACTCAGCTACCTAATATCTAAAAGGCCACATTTGAAGATTTTCAAAATTGCAACAAGGATGTGAGTTAAATTCCATTTTTACCATAACTTGTATTCTTTATAAATGTTTGAAGTATATATATATATATATATAAATCTGATTGTTTTGCTATTTCTGTAACAAACTAGGTATTAAGTAGTTGCATGCATTTTTGTAAATAACCTCTTGGTATTACATATTCATATTTGTATTAGCTTTCTAAAATTTTCTAGTCATTCTATTATACTAATAATTATTGCATATATTAATAATGTTACAAATTTAAATTTACGCTTTTAGCTTAATGAAGTTTGTATTGAACGTGTTCGTTAACTCTTTGTTTGTTAAGTTTCAATTTTGTGAATAAACAATCCATAACTTTTCGGACTTTATAAAGGTAATGGATAATAAATTAATTGTTTGTTTAAAATAAAAATAATAAATAAATAATAATTTTTATTATTGTCAGACAAACTATACAATGTTCTATTTTTTTAAAAATTATGGTGACATTTTTAGATAAATGTTTTGTTATTTTTGTTACAATTTATTTATTATTATTTCAATCTATTTTAAGTTTCAAATATCTAATGAATGATACAATGTATTAAAAAAAAGTAAGTTATTATGTCATTTGTTTTTAAAACATAAAAAAATTGATATTTTAAATTAAAATTGTTACTTATAATTACTAAATTTAGAGGCAAATAAAATTTAATTATTTGTATTATGAAAATTCATTTAAAGTCTAAAAGTTTTATAATAAATAAAAATTGATAACTAACTTTGTATAAGTATTATTTATTCATATTAATATATAAATTTAAATAAAATATTTTCAAATTAAATTGTCATGTAGCATTAAAAAAAATATCATTTTATAAAAAAAATAAATTAAATTTTGTATAATGTATAAAATAAAAATATATTTAATACAAAATTTTGTTTTCTTGATTGCAAATTGTTATTGCTTTAAAAAAAAATTATACATTGTAAAATTACTAATTATATTAGATACAGTTTTCATATACTATAATAGTATGTTATTGAGATAAACTTAATGTTATGAATATTTATTTTTATCAGAGTATTGAAAGAAATGATATATCAGTCAAGTATAAGAGTTTGATTATTCTTATTTTTTTTTATTATTTATTATTTAGAAAAGTTTGAAAAATTATATTTATTTGTTTGTTACATTGCATTAACGAAAAGTTTTGGTAAAAGTATTAAAAGTTATCTTAAGAAATTATGCAATGTCTATAATTTTAATAACTTTTAAAATTCAGCTTAATGGAAGTTTAATAATTAAAAACATATGCCTAGACAAAAATTTAGTTAATTTTTGTATTTGCACCTTTATCTAAAAAGCAATTAAAAATATTTTTTTCTGTTAAATATTACTCCTGAAAATGTTTGGTACTTATTCACATAACCGTGTGATACGGCTTTGAATATTTGATGTCATTCCATTTTGTAAATAAACTGAATAGTATGCTGAGAAATTTCTAGTCATAGTTCCTGCTGTTTGAAATCGTGTGTGAATCTTTGATAAAATAATTATTCTCTTTGATGTTTTTGCCTTACTTTATATAATATAAAACTTTTTATTAAAATTGCTTTAAGTGTGTGTTACAAAATATGATACATATTTTATGATGTTTGTCAATATTTTACCGCAAAGATGTCTATTTGCAATAAAATTGATATGTCTATTGGAAATAGCTGTTATTTTATTTAGTGGCATACTAAATTTATTCTTTCATATATCAATTTGATGAAATTTAATTGAATGGAAATTTAATTTATTAACATTTTAATGTATTCTTATGCAATTTTAATTTAGACTTATTTAAGATACTGTTTTAAAAATTCAGTGATCAGCATTCAAATTTTTCATTCAGTTTGATTGTCTGAAATTTTTTTATATAATAATCATTATCAAAGTTGTCCATATTCATCCATAAGAGTAATTGCTTACAGATTCGAAATGTATTGTGGTGTTATTAAATTATATCCTTCATTAATAACCAAATCTCCATAATACATCTAAATTAATATCAACTCATGAGCTTTTTGAAATGAATACAACACTTACCAATACTGTCCATAATAACCCACTCTGCAATATTCCACCAAACCAGTCTCATCTAAATTTTATATGAGCATTATGTTTGGCAATAACCAATAAAATGATGCATCAATTAAACACGAGATTTTTTATATATATAACCGGATAGATTTTGTGAAATAATATATTAATGCAAAATAAAATTAATGAAAAATAGAGAATACAATTAAGATTGAAATAAAAATTTAAACATTAATAATCCAAATTACACAAAAATATTAATAACATTAAGTAACTAAGACGGCAAAAAGTGACGACCATTGTGACATTGGACGAGTAATGCTAATTGGATCTTTGAAAGCATTTTGGAGGGGAGCTATTGCCCGATTTGTGCATAACTACTGTTCAGAAAGGCTGAGGTTCGAATCCGGTGGTGGCATTGCTGCAGTCATTGCTTTAAGAAATGAGGAGACTCGATAGCGATTATGACAATGCGTGTAAAACCGTGTTGCATCGTCAGAGAATTTTCCGGTTTCTCTTCCAAACGACACGCACATACAGAGCAATTACTAAAAGTACTCGGTGGGCTATCTGTGGTATACACGAAGATCATCGATGTTCCGCCTTCACCTTTCTAACTGGTAGGGGCTACATAACCCTAAATATGTGAATGAGGTGTAAATAAAAAAAAAAGGGTTGGATTGCTCGCGTCTTTTCTTACTTTGTAATGTAAACCACACACACCGATTTGGTGAGAGAATTTTTTATTACTTTCCCCAGTGAAAAATATCGATTGGCAATTTTATTAATTTTTTAAATAGGATAAATTACAAATTAAGATACATTACAAATGTTTACACTTCTAAAAAAAACCCAAATTGTGATTTCATACTAATGTAAGACAACGAAAGATCCACATATAGCTCATCTAGTCGATGAGTTTTACCGGATGTATTTACCAATCAGATCTCCAGATCTAAACTCTATGGATCATATCTGTGAAGCAATTATAACTTTATCCAGGACCTGAAAACAGCAGAGTGGGGCCAAAAACTCAAAAAATTGCCTGATTTCAAGTTTGAATTACATTATGAGAATTATAAAAGGAGCCATACTTCCTTTTGAATTCAATTTTAGAAAAATCATACAGGAACATAATAAATTATCATAACAAACTGAGCATAATATTTTACTATACCAACCTAAGTTCATTTTTAATTTTATTAAAAATCAGTTCAGTAGTTTTGAAGATAATTGACCAAAAGCCTGAAAGTCTTTAATTTAACTAATAAAGTATTAATTATCAATGTGTTATATAAGACAAATGCATGAGAAAAGACAAGTGTTATTATTTCTATATAGAATAATTTTTATTCACAAGGATGTATAGAAGGAGTTACAAGAGATGCAAAATCAGACATTGTCATTGAATGTAGAAATCGAAACATTTATTTTTCCCATTAAAAAGCGACAGTCAAGAGAGATTTAGGTACATTTAATTCGTTCAAATGTGTTGACCCATGAAATAAAAATCATATCAATGCTCGCATCAAATGAATGAAGCCCGAGAATAACATGAGAGTATTTCAAAGCAATGAGTTAACACTGGATTAACATTTTGCATGATTTACAAATTTCATGTGAAACAACATGCAACATAGTTTTTTTTTATATAGGTGCGATTTAAACTTCTACAAGACAAATTAATGCGCGACTTTACTTCCAGGAAAATATTCATTTAACCATTTCCTTGGATGTTAAAGTTACCTTTGATATTAATTGATCTATTTTTCAGTAAGACTATTAGAAAACTATACAATTAAAATATGGCAATATCACTTATCTGCTGACATATATTAATTAAAAAGCATTGTTAATAAAACAAAATCATAGGGTGGGCATTGCATCAATTAACATTTAAAATTTAAATTGAGCATAAAATAATACACATAAGGGTTAAAAATGTTCTAATTTTAACTGAATTTAATTTTAAAATTAAATTTTACTGAATTTCCAATGTTCTGATTTTAGAAATAACAATTATTGCTGTACTTATTTGCATTGAAATAAATATAAGGTGTTTTTTTAGTAGTTCAATAAATAAATAATATTAATTAGTTAATAATTAGCTTTTCATTAGAGAAGCATATTGATTATAATTAACTTTCATAAAACATTATTACATTGTCTGATCTGCCAATGTAATTTAATAGTTAGTTCGCAATGGCAAAGTGAAAGAAGCCAATAAATAAATTTTTAGAAAATTTATTTTAAAAATTTCATTTTTGTATCTTTAACTCAAAGAAACAAAAATACAAAATAATATTTAATCATTTAAAGAAATTGAAATTTTATTTAATCAAAATTAAATTAAATTAATGTCCTTTTTATTAAATAAATTTTTGTCCCTTTTTTTTTTTAAATCAAAAATATAAATAAAATAAAACAAGTTATGATCAATTTCTCTATTAAACTTTTTGGGTTAACAAATAATTCCATAAATATGCAAATTTTTATAACTTACTATGCACATACATGTATTAAGTGGCCATATCTTTTATTTGTGCTGTATAAAAAATTTAATGTGGACAAAAAAAAAGAAAAGAAAATTTGATAATTTTTAAACAGTTAATGATTCATCTTTAAATATAGATATCAGAATTCAAATTTAATTGCTATGATTTTAAAAGAATTAGTAATACACCACCCAATCATTAATAATCAATAGTATAACAAAAACATTTTTTTTTTTTATTATTGTAATAGAAAATGGACAAAAGAATTTATCACTGGAAGCAAAGTCTTGTAAGAGAGAAATTTTTTTTTAAGAAATGTATTATTGAATAGTAATCTATTAATATATATAATATATATATAATCACAAAATAATATCAATTAAAAACACATACTATACAGCTTTAAAAGCACACCACTTACTCCAACACCTAACCCGTTTTAAAATTGGATTTCATTTTTTATCAATCATAAAAACAATCCTTTAGGAGCATAAAATAAATCTAAAATAAATAGCACATTTAATAAGATATATAATTTTTTTTGTTTCTCATTTTGGCCCAAGTGAAACCTTGAGCATTCTAAAATAGGGTTCCCAACTATCCACATTGGCATTTATAATACAGGTACAATACATCATTACGGTATTCTCTTTTATAATATATAAAAATCTATAATTTATTTTATTGCATTTCACGGTTCTTATAATACATTATGAAAATGTTCTTTTCATAAATACAATAAAACAATAATATTAGACTATAATTTACATAATTACATAGTCTTTCAAGCTAATTCACCAGTATTTGTTTTTGATTGATCCAATACACACAGAGATGATGAAACATTTTATAAAATAATACATTCTAAAATTCATTTATTTTTTTAATGGTTAGTTTTGTTGTAAATATGCAAAATTGATGTTACATGAAACATTATATAAGGAGTTCATTATCATTCTATGTTTTAAATCAATTGACATTCCAATGTGATATTTAAACAACAGTTCAATGTAGAACACATTCAAGCAACCACATTTTTATTACATAATTTTTTATAGAAAGTAATTAAAAGTTTGCAAAGATAATTTTATTATCCATAAAACACTGTAACATGATCAAAGTACTGTAATTGTTGAATACACGATTGAAGACTTGCTATAATTTCGATTTTATTTCATATATTTGCAGATATTAAAGATCAAGAGTAAATTATGTCAACTAACATCATGGTTGTATAGGATTATCTATATTCCGGCTGTATTCTGCAATAATTGTTTAAATAATACGGTTTTGTATCATAGATTCTAAAATATCTTTTGGGTGCCATCCTATAACCATTTTTTTTATCTTTTGATTAACAATGAATTTTCTGCATTTTTTTTTTTTTCTTGCACAAAAGCAAGTACAATGTCATATGAATTATATTTCAATTATTTATATTAAGCTATTTTAATTATTCTTTACTTTTATAACATTGAAATGTATGCTATTTGCTGACTTTTTTTTTATGGCTTTTCATCACAATCACATGCCATGGAATTGACCGTATTATTTCTTTTTATACACAAAATACCATGAACAGCAGATTTTTCTCATCTAACAGATTTTTATTCTGATAATAATGCTTACTACAAATATTCAATGCAGGCATTTATTTTTTTATATAAATCATCTTACTTTATTTGGTCTGTTTAAGAGGGTAAGATGAATGAATATAAAGCAGACATGAGATAGAATACATCACAGAAAATCTATCAAAACAAGCATGTTGCAACATGTCTTACAGTATAAAAGATGAGCACATTCTTTCTACTATTACCCGATAATAACACCACCAAATACTTATAACAAGCAGAATGAAATATTTTCAATTTTTTTTAAGCATTGTAATAAATTGAAACTTTTAAAAAGACTTATGTAACACCATTATATAGTGCATAGGTCTTTTATCACATCATTTTAGTAGACATTTATATATTAAAAATAGGACAATCTTTCATTCTACAGAATGTATTATAGGACATAATTTTTTTATATAATCTTTCACACCTCTGTTAGGAACCCTAATTCTAAGACTGAATAGACCTATATTCATCATTAAGTTTTTTTTATTTTTTATTTTATTTACACACACTTCTACATTACATCATTTGGAACTCAATCAACTACTTATTTACAACACATAATTTCATAAAATAAAGATATAGGACTGCCATATATAAATGGAGGGATTTTAGTTATCGCTCATTTAGAAGGAATAGCATTCTACAGGTGCTTCTGTATTAATTTTTACAATCATCTGACACTAATTACACTAGTACATGATTATTAAAGGATCAATAAGTAAATTAAATAACAATAATTGTCAAAAGTTTAGCAAATGCAGGAATACAGTAGAGGACTCTCTATAGTACAATAATGATAAGAAATTTGTTTCTATATAATACATTTTATCTAGTAATTAGAAAGTGAAAATAAATAATACCAAAAAAAAAAAAAACACAATAATTAGAAGATAGAAATACAGATACAATTTTTTACAAAACTTATAACAAATATAATGTTGCGTTTATTGTCCTAATATTTAACTTTCACCACATTATAATTTTATACAAGAATAATAATTATTATATTTCTTGCATAACAATTGTTATACTATTGCTGGTAAATACTTCTGAGGAACAAATTTATTTTATAATTTTTTCTTTACATTGAATTCTGAAAAATATATGCTTTACTTTGTTATTTATATTGGTGTATGCATGTGGAGTAAGATTTCTAATTTTTAATTTCATAAATGAAAAGAAATTATACATAACATACAGCTTTAAATGTTTTAATATAGAATATATAATTAAATATATTAAAAGGTTTCATGTTTAAAATATACACCAAAAAAAAAAAAAAAAAAAACCTGCAACATTAGAACACTCAAAATTTGATATCGATAATAATTTTGGTAAACTAAAGAAAAGTGTTTATGGCCATATTTTTATAAGAGGAAAGATACATTTAAAATATAAAAATTTGAGCTTTTTGTGCATTAAAGTTTTAATGTAAATTTTCACACATTGCTATATCAGAATAAGATATATATATAAACGATGATATATAAATATAATATAGTATATATTATATAGATATAATATATGACTATAAATATAATATAGAAAAAGGAAAGACAGATCCTATATTCACAATATTTTTTTACATTTTAAAATGATGTAAAAAAAGTATAATTACACATGTGAATTGAACAAGAATAACTTTTTCAATGAACAATTAATTATATTTTTATTCGTATAAATTTAGAATTTATGTAACTAATAATTCCTTACTGTAAACCATAAAAAGAACTACTTTTTACACTACAGAGAGCCCACTGTGTATTCAATTTGCCACATTAAGAATTACACTTCAATTTGAAGCTGCATTTTTTTAACTAAACCATTATACTCTGGTCTATTCTTCAAATTAAATTTTTTATTAAAAGATTGCAATCAAATAAAAAAACAAAAAACAGATGTATTAATAAATCAATTTTGTGACACAAATATACACGTCGATTTTTTTCCCTGTTACATATTGAGAATATTTTATTATTTATCATATGACATTAAAGCTCAATCACAAAACCTAACAATTCTAATGCTGATGAACAAGATATAGTCTGACCACGGATAGCATAGGATGAAAACGCGGCAGAATCAGTTACATGTTGGGATGCTAGCCAGATACACACAGCACAAAGCTGCTTTATAAGAAAAAAGCATAATAGTTAGTGTGGAATTTTTCCCTCTAATTTTTCTTTTAATGTCATATGATTTAAAATTTTAACTTTTTTTATTGCCATTAAAATCCCTACTAAATGACATTTTCTCCACCATGACGATTATGCTGTTTTTTTTTAATCTGTTCAACTTGGCTGCTTGCCAATTTGGTGGTCAGACTATAACTAATTTACTAACTGTTTGAAATAACACTAAAACAGAGATCAATATTGGAAAGGGCATAACAAATAACACATATTATAAAACATTTGAAAAACAAAAGTGCTTGAAACGTGAAACACTTTGCATTATTTTTTTTCTTTTTTGTTGCGAGAAGAAGGCACCAAATATTATGGCTGAGAAGTGAAGCAGCCTCAATTCAGAACTTCGATTCCACTCCCATAAATTACGTGTTCAGGAATTGAATCCTGACAGCTTATTAACATGAGAAAAAAGATAAAGACACAGGTAAAGTTAATTAAGCACAAATAGTGCATGGACTAAGGTTACTTTAACTGCAAACTCTAAAATGTAGTCGTATAAATATTACAGTTTAACTGAAATTTTGTTTAACTGAAATAAAAATCAAAAAATTGTTATTACCGATTTTTTTTTTTTTAAACCCGTGATAATACAATAGTGGTTTAAATCTGTAGGAATAAAATATAAGACAGAGGATAGCAAACAATAAGAACTGGTATAATTTTGTCTAATTTTTAGTCAAATTAAACAAATTTTTAGATGAATTATTTGTCAAATTTGTACAATTTTCTATCATGTAGTAAAAATCAAAAACACAATTTTGTAAAAGAATCATATTGATAAAAATAAGGAAATTGCTAAAGATGCTTTTAAGTATTTTGTTTAAAAGTTTTATGAATAACAAATTTAAACTTTTATTTTCCTCGTTGTTTTTATAACAAATGGGGGCAGAAGCATTTTTTAGATAAATACTACCAATTATATCCTTTTTTTTCAATAGACTGATTAACGATTTCTGTCTATAATAATTTTATAATAATAATCTCTAAGCTAATTTATGCTGTCCTTATTATAACACAACACTAATGACTTTTTAAAATCATATATAAAATACAAAGAATTGAATAAATCTAATTATTTAACTGAGAAGTATTTAACAAAACATATTGTATGAAAATATAATAAAGTTTCATTAAATGCTAATAAAAAATTCATTCAATTATTTTTAACCAGTAATTACATAAATTAACAGTAGAATAATAAAATTAATGGTATTAATACCAATATTAATACAAATGCATGTCCCCATCTGTATTTTGAAATTTTCATTAAAGTTACACTTCTATACATTGATTCACGTAACATTTAGATCACCAGTTAGTAGAATCATAAATTTTCATATAAGTTCATCAATAATACATTACAAGGAATTTTTATCATTTCAACATTCTTCATGGAAGAATGGGATCAACTTTTAAAATACGTTTTTTTAGTAATCATTTCTGCTTTCTGATATTTATACAACTACAAACAGAACTCTCAAACAGGCAAATCTAATTTTTACCCTCTACCATTTTGTAGATCGTTGTAATAGATTGGGTGAGAAAAGCTGCAAACAGATCAGTCAGGAAAGAGGTCCAAACAATTGTGTGAGAGTGGACAGGCTGCAGCCCTTTGGATGGATGATGTAGAGTTTTCTCGAGAAATGGGGTTGCCAATCATAATGATCTTGTCGCAAGACACAGAGAATTTTTGCGACATATAAGTTTTTCCCTAAAGATTGGTACATATAAACTTTTAGATGGTCATCTTGGGACAATATCTTTAAAATACATTGATAAATTTTATATTTCATATACAAATTTTTTGAAAATTACAGTTAACCAATGCAATACAGTGGACTCATTTTTGGATGTTCTTTTAGAATATATAAATATAATGCATTTAAAAGAAGCATTGAGATGAAAGCAAAGTCAGGGACGTTGCAGATGGTCATTTCAGGACATTTTCTTTAAAATGCATTGATAAATTTTATATACCATATATGAATATTTGAAAATTACAATTAACCAATGCAATACAGTGGACCCATTTTTGGATGTAATTTTAGAACATCTAAATATAATGCATTAAAAAGAAAGCAAGGTCAGGGATGTTGCAAATAATAACATTTATGAATAACATTCTATCTAAATCTTCATTTGCATAATTTGTCGTTAATGCCAAATAGATATTTTATTTGAAAATTCATGAAATCTTGAAGACAAAAATAAAATTTTTAATTTGTTTTTAATCATTTACTTTTAATAAGCCAAAATACAACTGAAAATTAATAAGAAAAGAATATTTTTTCCATAAAAATTAATATAATATTTTTTTACATCTTTTAATAGATATGAAAAGTACAAAATTTCATTTTTTTGTTATAAAAAAATGTATATACATTTTAATTTGTACTTTACAAAAAAATTATTCACATTTGTAGATACTATTTAGTTCGATAAATCTACATCAACATATGACACAAATAACATCTGCAACTACCCAACTTCAAACACTTTCGATATTTAACTTTCCCCATAGCATATAATGAATAAGGATAATGGGCAATTAATGGGTCAACAGTACTTGTATTTCATAAATTGAAGTAAGTATATAAATATGCGTGTGACTGAATAAATGTATATTACAAATGCAAATCTATTTATATTGTTTTATTTAATGGTGTGTTTACTAATGTAAAGAAGATTAAAAAAAAAAAATATTACAACTATTAAAAAATTACTAATAATATAGTAATATTTGTAATAATGAAAATCATTAGAAAACTATTTGAAAAGTTTTAGCTAAGGAAATTATGTCTTTATATTAAAAGAAAAATTTGTACCAGGAAATTTTACTAAAAATTTATAAATTGTCTTAGGTTTTAGGAATACTAAAATCAATGTAATGCTCCATCTTTAAAGTTCTTTTTGTTGATTTAAAAAAGTTCTTGTCGAGGAGATCAGTAATTATGTTAAGAAAAAACTGTATGAGAAAAATTTCATTTAGAAAAAGAGGTGGAGTATTTATTCTATTAGTATTATGTTAGAAAAAGATATAAAATCATTTTTCATTGGCAACCCCAAACATGCATTTCCTATGTACAGATTGCTTTGCATAGCCATTTCTACGCTTTCGAATCGCCGTTTTCGTGAGTAATGGTTCGTTCTTTGTAATAGATTTCTTCTGTTTCTTTGTCACACAGCAGGAGAAGTATGGCACCGAAGAGAAAGATGGCAGAACCCCAGGCGACACCGTAGGCCCAACCGAATTCCCACACAGATCTATTGCTCTTCTCAATCTCTGAAGCAAAGCAGGCAGGGTATATCACTAGTGCAATCAATACAGACAGTACTGAAAAGAAAGAGGACACACGTCAAAAAACTAAAATAAAGACATAATGTTAAAAGAAGATAATACATATTAAAAACAAACACCAGAAATTTGTACTGCAAATTTCAACTTATCATGTTTGAACATTCGAGAATGGATGAATAAACTCAGGAATATGCCAATGTTTAGTAATGCATAAGATATATTAAGCAATTCATTGGAATACTACAAGAATTGGCCAAATTCATTAGCCACATGAATATAGCAAATCAAGAATTTAATGTTCAAGAATCTCTAAAAGAATATTCAAAAGTAAGATAAATGTCGTCACAAATGAAGAATGAAGTATTCCAAATTCTACAAGAAACATTATCAATCAATAGCCAAAAGAATATATCAAAGTTTGAAAATTCTAGGCATAAATGAAGAATGAAGTATTCCAAATACAATAAGAAGCACTATGCAGCTCAATAGGCACAGGAAAATGCCAAAAAAAGTGATAAATATGAAACTTCGAAAAGAAGGAATTCATCAACGCACTACGAGTACTTATAGCCATTGGAAATACAAATATTTAAAATCAAAATCCAAAACATGAAACATCAAAACCATACTATAAAACACTTCAAAGCAATAATCAAATTGTCTAGAACTGTTATTCATGAAATATTTCAAGAGTTAAGGGACCCAGAGTACCATTTTCGGCCAAATTTTGTGATGGAGTTTTATTTGCTTGACCCTCATTTTAGGATAACGTCATGGATATCTAACCAGGACAACATCATATTCACACATGATAATAATTAGATAGCTATTTAAAAATATTTTCAGCCTATAAATGAAAATAAAATTCTTAGAAAATGCCTCTAAAACAAATTTTATAAGATGATTATGTAAAAAATACTAGCACTTAATGAATTGATATATTAAGTAGTATTTTCAAAATAAAAATTTATATTTTCACAAATTTCATAGTCAAATATGCTTGATTATTTATATTTGTTAATTTTTGGAGGGCATTGCTATTTAACTTTCATCGCATTATAATTTTATACAAGAATAATAATTAGCATATTTCTTGTCTAATAACGGTTATACTGTTAATAGCAAATACTTCTGATGAACAAATTAATTTTACAATTTTTCCTTTACATTGAATTCTGAAAATATATGCTTTACTTTGTTATTTATCTTGGTATATTTTCAGCCTATAAACACAAATAAAATTCTTAGAAAATACCTCTAAAACAAATTTTATTAGATGATTATGTAAAAACAAAAATACTAGCACTCAACGAATTGATATATTAAGTAGCATTTTCAAAATAAAAAATTTATATTTTGACAAATTTCAGTCAAACATGCTTGATTATTCATATTTGTAATTTTTGGAGGGCATTGTTAAATTTGCACCATTTTAATGAAATTATCATTAAAAAAACTTTGTCTTCAGATTATCTGAATACAGTAGCCCTTGCTTATATTGTGTATTTCAAGAGAAAGAAAATATTGAAAACATAATATAACCAATGACTTTATCTATATTGAGTAACTGTTTTAGAAAAAAAAAAAGCATGCAAAATATCCAAATCATATAATATATAACAAAAGGCTGTTGTGTATATACACTAGACAAATTTCTGATAGCACAAATTATTTTATATCTCACAATATTAACTTGTAGCTATCAACATACCCAATAAAAATATTCTAATATATATTTTTGATTTTAGTTTAATACCTTTTTTACTATATTGAATATATTGTTTCTCATTTAATCATCAAAATTATGTAATATTGAATGCAATCAATAATCAGTAACCAAGAGGAAACACAACAGGCCTTCAAAATTTAGGAGAGATCTCTAAATAATTGATACTTGTCAATCAATGCAACCCATTATTTAATTAATACCTATTTGAAACAAACCTACTTCCATATGCTTACAGTATACGATTTTCTTTAATTTACGCATTATGCGGTCGTGGAAAAAATGGAATTCTTGTTTTTAACTTTTAACAATACAATTAATTTTAACAATATATTTTTTATTTTAATATTTTTACATACAATTAATTTTGGTAATAATAATAATAATAATATTAAACAATTTTTTTCTTTAATTCACCCATTATGTAGTCTTGGAAAGAATGTCTGGAATTCTTGTTTTTAACTTCTAACAATACAATTAATTTTTTTAAGATTATAACATTTTTTAATACAATTACAATTTTTTTTTTTTTTGTAACATTTTTACATACAATTAATTTTGTTAATAATAATAATATTAAAAAAATACAGAATTGACATGGCAGTTTAATACATTATTATTGCTTGTTCATAGTTAATAATTTTTGAAACTTTTTTTCTTTTTATTAATTTCTCTGCTTTAAATTCTTGCATATGTTTTATTTATTTATTTTATTTGGGATTCTATGCATGGCTCATGGGCCGACATTAAAATTTTATGCAATTGCATTACACCAAATTTATAACATTTGAAATCATTTTTCTGTAAATTTGTAAATTTTTCTGTAAATTCATTAAAGATCTTTGCTGTAAGATTGATGAAAGCAAACTTAATCTTGCAATTAATTGAAATTATTTTTGGTAAATTTTTAACATTTTTCAGTAAATTCATTAAAAGATCTTCGTTGTAAGATTGACGAAAGCAAACTTAATTTTGCAATTTATTAATTTCGATTAGATCAATGTCTGCTAAAATGTCATCATTTAAAAAAAAACATAACATATTCTATGGCTATTTTGTTTTATGTATCAAATATATAATAGCAACGTTATTCGTTATAAAATATGGCTAACATTTTTATAGAAATGGTATACTCACATGCTCCCACCATGACATATAAAGCAAATCTGTAGAGAGTGTATTTACGAGTGGGATCTTTGCTGCATAATCCCATTCCAGTCATCACAGTAGCCAAAATGTCCAACAGCAAGGTGATCACACACAATGCCGCTGCCCATTGAATGTACGCTTAAAAAGTAAAAATAAAAACATTAATTCGTCAATTTTCAAACTATTTCCAAAAGCAACAATTTTTATCCATAGCATATCAATATAAGATTTTATGAACTAATAAATATCTAATAATAAATATACTATCGGAAATCTTATAGCTACCAGTGCCATAGAGCTGGTCACTTAGCTGTCAGGCTCCTATTTATTACTTCATAGCACATAATGTTTTTGAAAAAAAATAAAAGGACACTCCTTACAAAATTTAGAAAAAAAGTGTCATTATAATACTGAATCTTTTGGATCTTTTATATTTTTTTACCTTGAACAAATAATTTACCATTAAATTAGCAGAGGATTTCACCCTATTGGTACACAAAAACTGTTTATTTTAAAAAAGGAAATGTATCTCCTATACTAATAATGAAGGTTCATCTCAACATGTTAGTGAGAAAACATAGTGAAGTGAACTACCTGCGATGGAAAGACCAAAAAATTGTCACCCAAATTCACATTTGGAGTGACCAACTTTTTATCCGGTGAGCTTATGTGATACTGAGTCTAATTACCGTAATTTCCTGCACTGGCGATTTGCATCTGTTTTTTGACATGCCCTATACCAATCGTTCTGTTTCTATAGCCATGGCCGTAAAATTAATGAAACGTTTTTACAGCTTTAAAAAGTGCTTTTGTAGACTTACTTATATAGAAAAAAAAAAAAATGTTATAAATTTAAGACAGTGAAACCGAATATTAGAAATGCATTTAAAAATTACGATGAAACCAAAAGAAATGGTATTTTTTCTGAAGTTATTTGCGTAATCTTTATATTTGCTAGAGAGATGAAAATCTTGATCACGATCACAGTTCATTATTAATCTTGCTTCTACTACTACTACACTACACTACACTACATTACACCACTGTGCCTAGAGCTGAGTTGCCCTTTTACAGTTTGGAAATGATGTGGGTGAGAAGTCTGATTGGGCACTTTGGCATTATACAGTCCTATGAGACAGGAACCTACGACTTAAAGTGGATTCCGAATGACTACAAACATCCATGGCACCGCCGGGATTCCAACCCGAAACCTGTGGTACCGAGCACCAGAGCGCTAGCCACTCGGCTATCAGGCCCCTCTTTTTATGTGGCTAGAAATAATTTTTTTTAAGAATCACACGTGTCTCATTCTTGCATTTTGAAATACTTCTTCTTCAATGGCGCAACAACCCCGTGGTCCGTCTGCCTACTGACAGATTCCGAAACATGAGATGTTTTCTTCATATGGGGTAGTGTTGTCAGCCCTATAACCCAAAGCTCTACATTCATATTAGACCAGGACCAACGGTTTAAAGATGATTCCGAATCACTACAAACATCCATGGGCATTTTCATGTGCATTTTGACATCCTCAATCTCGCCTGCGGCCTGATGGCCAATTGGCTAGCGCTCTGGCCTTTGGTACCATAGGCTTCAGGTTCGAATACTGGCGATGGAATGGATGTTTTGTGAGTGGTTTGGAATCCACGTTAAAGATTAAGTCCCGGTCTAATTAGCCTAAACTATGCACAAAATGACCGTAGAGCGACAAACCAAACCTAAACCCAATCTTGCCTTCTGCAAAGCGTTTTTAATTATTTTTCTATTAGCTTCAATTCCGCCCCTGTCATTCAATAGCACATACCTATTTATAGAAGTTCTGACACAATTTGCACCATCCAGATTTCTTTAATGTTTAGAAGATTGTTTATTTTTCCCTGCACAACACAGTTCTGCGGCTTTTTGTTGGTGAAAAGCATTTTTAGGCTATGGTTTTACAGAATGCAGCGTATAGTCTGCGGAATCTAGGAAATTAGGGTAACTGCTCCCAACACTTACCTTCCTCCCTGGCCGGATAGCATCCGGGCTTCACCTTAATCCCAAAGGGCAGCGGCTGCACGGCGTCGTTGTCAACGCACTGTTCCCACAGGCCCTGACGGAACTTTTCTGCCGTCAGCCAGTTGGAGGATGCCAGGCACAGGATCATCAGCAGCACCACGATCAGGCCGCAGATGAAGGCAATCACCTGCAAATAATACATATTCATTAAATTGCGACTAACATTAATATACATAAGGATTTATGAAGCCAATGGATACCACTGTTTATGGCAGCTTCCCTCACTTTTTACTGGAGTAGACATTTTCTCAGCCCATGGTCTATCACCCCTCCCGATGGAACAACTCATGATATATCAATTGATTGATATTCCATCTGTAATTGTTTCGACCTGTGAAGCTCGAACAGGCAATTGCTAATTTCATGAGGTCTCATTGTTCATGACAAAATATATGCTCTCAGATTTGAGTGACAGATTGTTCTCATTAGTACAAAACACTAATTGCAGGTAATATATAATTACCTGCAATTAGTGCTACAATAAAGCTCGTCTGCTGTTAAATTTGAGTGATTGGTTTATTATATATTTGTCAAATAGCATACATTCCTCTCTCCTAGGAATGAAATGCCGAAACTCTTCTCGTGAAAAAAAAAAAAAGCTACAGTGTTCTTGAATTTACTGACAGTATTACAGATTAATTTGTTAAGGTTAATGTTTAAAAAAAAAATTGTAAATATTAGTTTTTTGTACATAAATTAGAATTAAAAAAAAAAAAATCTGTGATACCAGAGCGCTAGTCACTCGGCCATCAGGTTCCGTCATTTTGAAATTACAAGATTTAATTCTTACAACTATAAAATAAAAAAAAAAAAAAAAAAAAGTCTTTTCAATGTCTTACTGAACTTATTCGATGCCCTTAAACCAGTACGATAAATTCGATAAGGAGTTATTTTTTAAATCCATTTTTACAAATTCTATGAAAGATCATTAAAATATATGAATCAATATACCAATATGTTTTCTTCAATTCCTTCAATTAGCTCACACTCTCCTTTATATATATCATGTTCAAATTTTCAATCTCTAATAAAATAGTTTTTTATTCATCCACTCGAGTTCAAATACATTTTTTTTTAAACTTGTAGTGGATGACACTGAATGTTAATACAGTTTTTTTTTTCAAATTATAATTCAGTAATTGAATTTAATTTATTAATTTTAGTTTTTTTTTTAGATTTAAGTTGCATATATCTACCCCTAGATGGTGCCAGATAAACTTAAAAAAAGAATGAAAATTATTTATAAAGGACTTTTCTGCATTATAGTGGGAAAAAAAGTAGGAATTGACTTAAAAAATTTTTTTTAATATTAGTTGTTAAAAATTTAACTTGTGATTAAGTTCTTTAGCTATTGACTTCTTTTCGCAACACACAAGAATTTTAACGAGCAGGTATCAAATAGTTAACCGAAATCTCACCGAAATAATCATCAAGTCTAGTGTATTCAATTATGGAACCTCACAGCTTCTAGCACAGTTGGTCATCTCAGTTGGACACCTTACCAGCGTGAATAACAGCCCCTGGCGTGTCTTACACCCTATTGCCAAACAGGGTTTATGCACCCAACACATCGCCGGTTCTTATTGCAGGAAATTAGCATCCAATTAGACCGCGCCTTTTCCGTTACGGACTCCCTTCCAGGTAGCCTAGCTAACTGATTCATTCAACTTCCCAGAATAGAAATGACACCATTCAGAGACTATTTCTTTATAGTGAGAAGAAAATAACTTAATTCAATTCCTTCTATTAGCTACACTCTCCCTGTATATATCTTGTTCAAATTTTCAATCGTTCATAAAATAAATTATTTTATCCATCCACTTAGTTCAAATACATTTTTTTTTAACATTTTGTAGTGGATAATAAATTTTAATTAATGCAATTTTTTCTAATATTAATTCATTCATTAAATTTAATTAATTAATGTTATTTTTTTTTTAGATTAATAATTGCATATTTGTACCAATAGATGGCGCCAGATATAAGAGGAAAATTTCAATTTTATTTTAATTTGTTTTTCTGCAATATAATTAAAAAAATTTTTTAGGAATTTTAATTTAATTTTAATTAAATATTTTAATTTTAATTCATAATAATTAAATAACTTTTTAATTTTTTTTTATTACTATTGATCATTTTATATTGATAGGAATTTTTAAAAAATGCATACAAACCTAACATCCACTTTTGTGGCCGCTGAGCGTTTATAGTAATTTATCATACATTGGTGGAATAAATTTCATTATTTTTCCGGGCATTCATTATTAAAACTAAATAAATTTAATATATCGGATATTATTTTCATCAAATATTAATGATGTGTTCAAATAATCTAACTATACTGACAGTCCAAATACTACTTTATGTTATTTTCACATTTCTAATTGTACATAATAAATACATTTATCAGTGCAGCCAAACCATATGTTTTGTAATTATTTTTGCTGAGAGACTCTATAGCAAAATATTTATGGTAAAATCGCAGAATAGGGCCCGTTAGAATTTGGCGTCCAAAATTCTTTTCGCAAATTAAAAGATTGCAAAAAAATGTTACAAGCAAAAATTTTATTTGGAGACTTATCGCTCAGTTGGCGCCACAAAAAAGCTGCCAAATCCTAACGGCTCCTATTTTCAGATTTGGTCTAATTTATTACCAAATGTTTCTTCTTTTTCATTTCCTTCTATTAGCTCACACTCTCCCTATATATATATCTTGTTCAAATTTCAATCGTTCATAAAATACTTTTTATTCATCCATTCAAGTTCAAATACATTTTTTTTTTTTTTTTAACTTGCAGTGGATAACACTTGATGTTAATAGAGTTTTTAAAATATTAATTCAGTAATTAAATTAAATTATTTAATTTTAGGTTTTTTAGATTTAAATTGCATATATCTACCAATAGATGGCGCCAGATAAACTTAAAAAAAAAAGAATGAAAATTATTTATAAAGAACTTTCTGCAATAGAGTGAAAAAAAAAAAAAGTAGGAATTGACTTTAAAAACAATTTTTTTTATATTACTTGTTATTGATTAGAGTAATTATAAAAAAAAAATATCTACATATGTTGCCAAGGGCGCCAAGATGCTAATACAGCAATACACTTAAATTACGTTAACGTTCATTAGATGAAAAGCGCGATACAACTTTGCATATAAATAAATAAACAATTTTTTCAATGGAACAAAGCACTGGCAAAGAAATTAAGACTAGTTAAGAAATTAGAAACTAAAACGTTACACCTCTAAAATTTTCTGCAATTATTTTGAAGACAAGCCATTTTTTTATTACAAAATTCTGCAAATTTCCATTTTCTAAAAGATTTTTTAAACTTCATGAAAATATTTACAATAGAAACAAGTAGTATAAAAAATTTTTTAAAGTCAATTCCTCCTTTTTTTTCACTCTATTGCAGAAAGTCCTTTATAAATAATTTTCATTAAATTTTTAAGTTTATCTGGCGCCATCTATGGGTAGATATATGCAACTTAAATCTAAAAAAACAAAAATTAATTAATTAAATTTAATTACTGGATTAATATTTGAAAAAATTGTATTAACATCCAGTGTCACCCACTACAAGTTCAAAAAAATATATTTGAACTTGAGTGGAGGAATAAAAAGTATTTTATGAACAATTAAAAATTTGAACAAGATATATATAGGGAGAGTGTGAGCTAATAGAAGTAATTGAAAAAGGGTTTGATAATAACAATAATGATGATTACGTTGAAGATTTTCCTAAATCAAAACATACTAGAAACGTTGAAATTTATATACATTTAAATGCCGGAAGAAGATTATTAAAAAAAAAAAAAATGTACTGATAAAAAAAAAGCAGAAATAAATAACAGTATTTACAAAGAATGAAGAAAACACGAACACTAATTGTAAATTAAAATGTAATTCTAACGACTCTGTACTCAGAGTAAAAAATTATTGAATCAAAAGATGATTTTATAATGATTATTTTTATTTATCTTTTGATCAGTAAAGCAGAAAATAGCAAAGAATGCTGAATGAATGAAAATAGCATGAAAATTTGAAACTACAATTCAAACAATTTAAAATGTACAGTAAACAAAAAAGCTGCAAAAGAATGGCTATGAAGATCACAATGGTTTCTCTCAAAAGACTAAAAACAGCATAAATCTGTGCAATTTTTTTTTTTTTTTGTACGTTAATTAATTACAAAAGAAAAGAATGAATGAGCTTTAGATTAATATATCCTAATAAAAAGAGATGAAGAAAATAATTATTATTGATTTAGGGAAAATTAATATTTAGTGAAAATTAAATTAATAATCAAATATTAGTCCACTTTGAAAGTCTGTAAGATGTCAATAGTTTTGAACTATTTTATATTTATTATAATTATTTTTTTAGTTATTTAAAGAATTTAAGACATTTGTATTTAAATCTTAAGATGTTTTATTAACTGGTTTTGCTCAATTTTTTGCATTATTAAAAAATTTTCAATATATCTCACATATAATTTTCGAAAACCATATTTTTAATTTCTTTTACATATTATTCAATGACTAAAACTGCATTTGTTGTTTTTTAAATTTAATCTTTTGTTATTTGAACAAAAAAAAAAAGCTCAAAATTTTTAAAAATATTTCAATGGTAATAAAAGAAAATATTCAAAAATATTTCTTTCTTTTCCCAATAGACGGCGACATATTTTCTAGAGAAAAGAAATCAAGACAGAACAATAATATTAATAATAATAAAGAATTAGATAAGTAAGTTCGAATTTTTACTTTGTAATATTTATCATATTCGAAATGAAAACAAATCACGAAAGAACAATAATATTATTAATAATAAAGAACGGATAAATAAGTTTGAATTTTCTTTCACAAATATTTATTATAATCGCAATGAAAACAAATCACGGAACAACAATATTAATAATAATAATAAAGAACGAATAAATAAGTTGAATTTCTACTTTCGCAATATTTATGATATTCGCAATGAAAACAAATCACGGAACAACAATAATATTAATAACAATAATAATAAAGAACGGATAAATAAGTTAGAATTTTTACTTTCACAATATTTATTATAATCGCAATGAAAACAAATCACGGAACAACAATAATATTATTAATAATAAAGAACGGATAAATAAGTTCGAATTTCTACTTTCGCAATATTTATTATATTCGCAATGAAAACAAATCACGGAACAACAACATTATTATTAATAATAAAGAACGGATAAACAAGTTCGAATTTTACTTTCACAATATTTATTATAATCGCAATGAAAACAAATCACGGAACAACAATAAAGAACGGATTAGTTATTACTTTAGTATTTATTATAAAGAAAACAAATCACGGAACAACAACATAAATAATTAAAGAACGGATAAACAAGAATTTCTACTTTCGAAGTATTTATTATATTCGCAATGAAAACAAATCACGGAACAACAATAATATTATTAATAATAAAGAACGGATAAATAAGTTCGAATTTCTACTTTCGCAGTATTTGTCATATTTGCATGGAGACATCAGCGAATAGAAATTTTTTGAATGTACATGCAAAGTTTCGAAAAATCATATGCAAAATTTCTTTACGATAATAAAACAACCAGTCAAAATCAGACACTCCAATTTTAAACAGTTGAATTCGATAAACGAATTTTGGAGTGAATTCGATAAAAACCACGATATACGACAAATATCAGCAATGTACTCCAAGCACTGATAACGCCACTTTAAAATCTACTAAAAACTAAACTGTAAAAATTCAATTGTAAAAATTCAATTTCCATTATCTTAAAAACAAGTAATATAATTTTTTTTTTTTTTAAAGTCAATTCTTACTTTTTTTCCCCTGTATTGCAGAAAGTCCTTTATAAATAATTTTCATTCATTTTTTTTTATGTTTATCTGGCGCCATCTATTGGTAGATATATGCAACTTACATCTAAAAAAACTAAAATTAATTCATTAAATTTAATTACTGAATTAATATTTGAAAAAACTGTATTAACATTCGCTACAAGTTTGAAAAAAAATGTATATGAACCCGAGTGGATGAATAAAAAGTATTTCATGGACGATTGAAAATTTGAACACGATATATATAGGGAGAGTGTGAGCTAATAGAAGGAATTAAAAAAATGAAGTTGTATTTGCAACATGCAAATTGTAAAAATACATATAATATGCATTTATTAAAATATAAATTGCTGAAAACAATTACGGGATATCAAAGTTTAAGATAAATACCTCTGATGAGAAAGAGTTTTGATGGCTGATACGTTATCAAACAGAGATGTGGGCTATGAGAAAGTGGGAAGAAAAAAATGCATTTTGGTAATTGTTTGGTACGAAACGAAAAAAAAATATATATGATTTAATGAAACAAAATAATTTTTAATAGAGAATATGGTTTCCCGGATTAAAAAATTAACTTTATTTAAGCTAAATAAATTAAATTGTTTCTTTTGTGCCATTTTCCCACGAAAAGAGTTGTAGCATTTCGTTCCCAGGAGAGAGAGAAATGTATATTCTTTAACAAATACATAATAATAACCCATCACTCAAATTTGACAGCAGACAAGCAGTGTTCTGGGTAGTTATATTACATGCAATCAGTGTCTTGTACACATGAAAACAACCAGTCACTCAAATCTGGTAGCATATATTCGGTAACATGTATAGTGAGATTTGTAAAATTAACGAATATCTGTTGGACCATCATAGGTCGAAACGATTACAGATGGAATATGGACTACACCATGAGTTGTTACATCATGATTGGTGATAGGAAGTATCGACCGCAATGAAAAGTAAGGGAAGCTGATCTATATATCCACCTAAGTCTTCAAAAGCATAGTAAATAAGACCCATTGAAGCTTGAAATTAAAATGTTAATATAATCAACCATAGTAACATTTATATTGCACACAGATAATTAAGGTAGCGAATGATATTATGGAAATAAAAATTACGATTAACATTAAATGTGATTAGCGCTAAAGGAAGTTGTTTTTGATGATTTATTTAATGAATAGCTGTTGAAGACTTTATGAAGTTAATACAATTTGTACATTATAAGTAAATAAAAGTTGTATGTGGCTCTGTACTCTGAATATCATCATTTGGACATTGTATCTATTTAGAATATCGCACTCTTAACACATTATTACATGCATATATGCTGTTGTTGTTACTAATCCCCCTGGTGCAGGAAATCCTACACCAGGTCGATGGCTAAGGGCTTCATGGCTAATATTCGAGCTTCACTTTAACGAAGGACCACGCGGGCTGAAGACTGACTAAACCTCAAGACTACGCTCTACGATCCTATGAGACCGGGACTTACAGGTTTAAAGTGGATTCCGAACCACTACAAACATTCATAGGCACAGACGAGAACCCGGCACACTTGGCCATTCAGGTCCACACGCATATATACTTGTTGTATAAGCTGGACTTGCCGACAATCGATCACACACTAGATTAAATCTGTGATGGACTTTCACTGATCGGTTAAAACTTACATTTTCTGTGTAAACCGGAAAATAACATCAACTCTATGTTACATGACAGATGAAACGTGTATGAATATTTTTTCTAAATATCTTATCTTCTCATGTTCAGAAAGCTATAAAACCTTGGCGACAATATTTGACGATGGTGGATAAAATTTTATTCATTACATGAAATTACCAAATAATACTGTCTTCCCTGCCTAACTTTTTATGAAGTATAAACTGTTTACAAGACCTTCAAATAAATAAAATAATTAAGTAGATATCAACTGTACATTATTTTCAAAATATTATGTTGCAACAGTGCTCCCTCCTACGCACTGTAAGAGCGGCCCCTCGTGGCGTTCAGATGAAATGATAAGTAGGCATCGCGACTTCACCCGTTTACGATGACCATAGAGTTTACATTAATATCATCTGTTGCGAAGGGTGCTTTAGTTTAACACTGTGTTGGTAATATGTCTGTATTAAAAAAAATTCTAAACAAGTTCAGAAGGCTATAAAAACCTTGGAGACAAACAATATTTGACGGAATGTCTTTAAATGTGTTACATGTTGTGTGTTAAATATTGTTTGTAGTTAATTGTGGTGATTATGTGGTATTTGTGCTCTTGTAAATAAAGTTGCATGCTCTCAAACCCGTGTCTCAACCCAATCACAGCCAGATCCAGCTGCACAAACAAAACGACAACACTACAATATTATATATATATATATAGTTAAATAATAAAAGTAAAAATGAACGTGAACAAGATTTTACATTTCATTCACATGTATTACTTTTCTACATTTCTTGTATCAAAAATAATAAATAAAACAAGATAAGACAAGATGATAATATAATCCAATACTATTGAAGATTTTTTTTTCTTTTAATCGCATCCTTTTTCTGCCATGCATAATATAATAAAAGAATATTATGCCAGACCGGCTCTTAACATTTTTTTTTAGCATCATTAAATTGATTTAATAATGAAAATTGTACTGATTTTTTTTTTTTTTCACGTCTGCTGGAAAATAATTAAATAAACACTAATTGAATTTGTTTGTTTTTTTTTTTTTTTTTAAAGCTTTATATTAAAAGAGATGTAATTTTATATAATACTTGATAATAGAAATTTTTAATCGTAATGAATGTGCTGGTTAATAAAATAAAATATTTATAATTTTAAAAATATTATAGAAATTCTCAAAAATTTTGATGAAACCAAGATGGTTTTGAATACATGAAACTTTTTTATGCCTAAATATTAATAATTATTTTCTTAAATGAATTTTAAGAAAAGATTGCTATCATAATTTAAGCACAGAAAATTTGTATGTTATCAATCTGTTAATCCATCTATAAAATATATTTTAAACTAAGAATAACACATTTTAGAAAAAATTTACTTTATCCAATATTTCTTAATATATTTTACAGAGTTAATCTATCGTTGCCCAGTTGTTGTCAACGTACTCTACTTTGACAAGTTTTTCAGATAAAAAAATTGATGAATTAGAATTAAGAAAATAAAAATATATATTATATAATATAACTTATATATATCATCTCAACCTATTATATATTTAATCTCATTTGAAAAATATTGTAATAAACTGTAAATAAATAAACAACAAATATCGTAATAAAATACTGTAATATGAATCCATAATTTCAAAATGAATAAGCAATTAAAAAAATAAATTAAATAAATAATAATAATCCAAAGATAGAAATGTTCAATATAAATGAAATTGTAAAAGAATGCTTAGAAATTTTAAATATGTTAAATTTATAAGGAGTTGGAAAAAATAACACAGCCGCGGGTGAGAGAGTGGGTATTAATTAACTTCAGTTAAATTTAACGCAACTCAAGGTGAAATGCTAATTAACCTTTCACTGTCGAAAGAGTTCAAATCTTTTAATAGACGTTAAAATAAACACGTGATATCAAATCCTTTCTATCAGAAAATTGAATCAAATGGCGCTAAAATTCACGCTACTCCTAACGCCATCTAGTGTCCAGGTTGAGTACCACCACTAAAAGTAAGGATTCATTCTTGGTTTCGTCAAATGGAGCGAACTTCAAATTCTCGTCAATGTAGTTAAAATCACAGTTACGTTAATATTAGCACAAGCCTATCAGTAATATATAAATTGCAGGTTGTCCATTCTTTTAAACTCAAAAGTTTATGAGTTCAGACAAAAAAAAAACTTTAATTTAAAAAAAATATTATTATTGGTTTTAATCGATAAAAATATATAAAGAAATGTTATGATAAAAATATTTTTTACTATAATAATAACGTTATTAAAGAGATTAATTTATATGAGTCAGTTACATTGTTTTTATTTTTTTCCTTACTGTTTATTTATTTATTTTTTTCGTTTGATTCATAATCAAAAATTTATCTTTTGGTTATTACGGAATGTTTGTTTTCGAATCCCCCTTTTTTTTTTTTTTTCCTCCCCGTCTGATTTATAATTTTAAAAATTATCTTCCGTTTATTACGGAAATGTTTGTTTTTGAGTCCCGTTACCTCATTTTTATTTTTTTTTTTTTTTTTTTTTTTTTTTTTTCCGTCACATTTATAATCAAAAATTATCTTTTGGTTATTATGGAATATTAGTTTTTTGAGTCCCGATACGTTTTTTATTTGTTTTTTTTTCTTTTTTTCCCCCGTCCCCGTTTTTGTTTGTTTTGATTTATAATCAAAAATTTTCTTTTTATAATTATTATGGAATGCTTGCTTTTGAGTCCCGTTACCTTGTTTTTATTTGTTTTTTTTTGTTTTTTTTCAAAATTTTTTTTCCGTCTGATTTATAATCAAAGAATTATCTTTTGGTTATTATGGAATGTGGGTTTTTTATACGATTTGATAGTAGTTAAAAGGAGGGGGGTGGAAAAGTAATTCTGTAAAACATTATTGTGATAAGAATTGCAATAGTTAATGTTTCCATGCAAAAAAAAAAAAAAAAAAAAAGAATTACTTTTTAATCTGAGAATATTTGTCCATAGTTTTGTTCATAAATACATGATACTAAATTTATCCATAGATACATGATGATGGTTCATCAAAAGATTATACAACAGCATTTTGTTATTTTTTAATTCATTTGGTGCGATTTAGTTTTTTTTTTATCTGAATGAAATACACATCGCGTCCCGCAACTTGAAATAATAATCTATTGCACATTTTGGTCTCAGAAACACATGCCACTACTCCTATTCACATGACCTTATAGAAAAGGCTTATTCCATATCAAAAGTGAAGCTTTCCTAATACCGCGCCATGCACGCCCACTCAAAAGGTTCTGACTTGTGGGCTGGAAATCTCCGTATCCACACAGACAAAACGGAGGTCTGCTTTTCTGTTGGGCAGGCAGGCAACTGCAAAACAAGGAGAGAAGAAATCGAAAAATAGGCTACTGACGTAACGGGAAGAGGTCAATGTCACATCGATCCACACGCAAGCAGCGAGAGGAGCCGGTTTTTTGCATTTCGGTTTCTCTCATGCCCTGCGTAAAATACGTGACACGGAAATGACCAATTCAAGAGCACCGCTAATCGCCAAAACCAACAACAGAGATGACCCCACACAACTATGTTCCACATACGTGCCGGTATTACAGACTTTGTTGCAAACTTTTAGCATGCCCACGTTTTAAGTCTCCAAACTTTCCAGCCTTAGGGCGATACTGTTTACTCCAGTAAGTACCAAGGGCCAAAACCGTTTTGATTTTTCTGCCATTATCTATATTATCGGTAACTGATTCGAACCACGCTGATGAAATAACGTGATTTTCATTAAAAGTTAAAATAAAAAAAAAGTAATGTTTAATTAATAATTTCACATTAATTCTTTAATTAGAAAAGTAAGAAAGTAATTTAAAAAAAAAAAGGAAAATATTGTTTAATTCCCCCCAAAAAATGTTTAATAATAATGTTAATGCCCCGATTCAATAATCTGGAAATCCCACTTTATACCTTTTGGTAGTTCTCACTGCAATGAATTTAGATTAGCTTCTTTGTAAGCCGCCAATAACTCTTCAGGCTTCCGATTCTATTACATTATACTTCGCATTCACTGATACACGTAGATCCTTTCTTTTCACTTCCTTCATTAAATACCTTTGGTAGCACAGGCTTCAGTTCGAATCCAGGAGGTGGTATGGATGCTAGTGAGTGATACGGAATCCACGTTAAGCTGTAGGTCCCGGTCTAATTAGCTCAAAGAGCGCACAAAACAAGAAGGGGGAAACTGTACGGCATCAAAAAAAAAAGTTCTTAAAATTTCTAAGTGGTTCCTAAGTTTCTAGATGGCGCTGTCAGCGGTATAAAGAAAGTGAATTCCGCTGCCAGTGAAATATTGAATAGAAATGACAACGTATTTGGCGTGAGTTGCGCATTAAACCAAACTTTCCAGCCTTAGGGCGATACTGTTTACTCCAGTAAGTACCAAGGGCCAAAACCGTTTTAATTTTTCTGCCATTATTTATAATTCCTAGACCAGTCGCCGAGTATGCGCTCTGAGCGAGCATACGCTTGCTAACTACAAACTATTGTTAGTGAAAAATGACAATTACACAAATTTCATTAGTATTTTTTTACAAGTGAATACCCCGCGGTTTCGTTCGCGTTAATTCAGCTTTTCCGTTCCTGAGGAATTTTCAGGATAAAAATCATATGTTCGATTCAGGATATATACATTCCAAACTTCGATATACATACATATGCGATACTCTTTACCCCAACATAACTACCGAGGGTAACTGCGGGATGTTCACTAGTTTACAATGTTAGTGCGATTCATTTCAATCATTTGTTAGTTGTTATGCTTAAATTTAATTTTTCGCGTATTTTAACATTAGCGTAGCTTGACATTAAGCTTTACCTAGCAAGTCAATAAAACAGACTAACATTCTGTGTTTTTTTTTATCCAACTTATTACAGCAACAATAAGCTATTCGTTGTCGCGGGCCGGATGGATGACACTGGCGGGCGGATTTGGCCCGCGGGCCGTAGTTCGTAGACCCCTGTTTTAAGTTATCAAACTCTAACGCACATTTAGGAAGAAAAATAGCCAACATTGTCCATGGAGTATTTTTATGTAAATTCTCATAAAAAAAAAAAAAAGAATTCAATCATAAATTTGGTATATAAAATAAAATACGCCGAATTTATAATGCATTTAAGTAAACGTTATGCCTACCTTAAATGACACTCCTCAGAGAATTTTAGTGAATCAGAAAATTTTCAGTAGTTTTGATGCTAAATAGTAATATATGAAATAGTTTTTGATGCTAAATGGTAATATTGCAGGAAATTTTCAGTAGTTTTTGATGCTAAATAATAGTCTATGAAATATAGTAATAATACTGTAGAAAATTTTCGGTAGATTTTGATGCTAGATAGTAGTACCTTAGAAAATGTTCAGTAGTTTTTTACGTTAGATAGTAGTATCTAAGAAAATGTACAGTAGATTTTGATGCTAGTAGCATCTCAGAAAATTTCTAATAGTTTTTGATGCTAGATATCTCACAAATTGTTCAGTAGTTTTTTTATGCTAGATAGTAGTATCTCAGATAATTTTCAGTAGTTTTTAATGGTAGATAGTAGTATTCAGAAGTATTACACCCTCCTTTCCCTCCATCCATTAGATCACGTCCAACAGTCATATTAGACGTGGTGTTAGAATATTAGATTCTACGGTGGTGTTCCGAACCACTGCAAACATCCACGGCAATGCTGGGACTCTGTAGCATCGAGTGCCAGACCACTATTCACTCGGCTATTACGCCTCCAGTCGTACAACAAAATTATTTCAATAAATTAACATTTTAAATGCCCAATCATCCATCATACTAGGGTGGTTTAATGCGATTATGCATAGTACAAGTAACTTGGCGTGTCGTTTTAATAAATAACGATACGCAACATAACATAGCATGAAGAATTATAACATATGAAGAAAATACAATTCCATTTTTAAAAATGCTTTCACTTTCTATTGAAATATTACAGTTTTATGTGAATACGTTAAAACAGATCATTACAATCTGTTTTCGTTTATCAGGCAACAGTTCTTACCCATATCTACTTATACTGATAAATTTTATCACTTCTGAACAGCAAAGTATCTGTGTCCTAAATACAACCTCAAAAATGAAATTCTGAATCCGTTAACGAATATATAGAAAGTAATGTACTTAAAATAGCCTTAAAAAAGTGAACCAACAATTAGAAACTAAATTGCCCTTCTTTGTATTGAATTTTCTTTCTATTAATATCGTTTCTAGAAATAACGAATAATTGGCATAATGAGTTAACCTAGGTTAAGTTATAAGTGGTCTGGATTTTCCCAGGAATTTGGATGCGTGGGATGTTTTTTTATGATTATTATTATTATTTCTAATGGCAAGAAAAATGCAAGTAAAAAATAAATAAATAAGGCAAAAAATAGATACAAAAGAATAAACATCCAAAAAATACAAAGATGACCGAAGTCATTGCCTTAAGAGTTCTATCGCACGCCAGTAAAACGCTGTTTAAGAATCGCCGTCAAGTACCGCACATCGTTGGAGATGATCTCTGTTCATTAGAACTTCTTACCTAACGTATTTATAAATTTTCGATATTCTCTTCTGTTTTTGTAAGCATTTTCCTCATTGTTCAGCTTCTGTACCTCCAAAAGTGAATTATGCAAAATTGTTCACCCACATCATTCCCAAACTGTATAGTGGCAACTCAGCTCTAGGCACAGTGATGTGGTGTGGTGTTTACTGGATCTGCTAAATTACGTAGGGAGCAGCCAGGATTGAAAAGATTTTAAGCGGTGGAGATGTTCTGCTAGGCAGTCATGGCCAGTCAGAAGACGGAACTGGGCGACAGCATGTCGTCGTGAATTGATGGGTATTGTTAAAAGATCTTCAGCTCTCCAACGCTTTGACTTAATCCCATCTTGAGTTTGTAACTTGTGACTTTTAGCTATTATTTGTTTGATATATAATTTTATAGAATGAAGTGACAGTGCCGAAGATCTCATTTGAAGTAGTCTTTGGGTCCTCTTTTGCTAGACAATCGGCCTGCTCGTTCCTAAAATTGCCACAGTGGCCAGGTATCTACTGAGGTACCACCCGTTTCATTTTTAAAGCCAGCTCCCACAAATGATGTCGACATTGGGAGAGTTTAAGCACTTGATACTATTGATACAAGATACCCAGAACCTGAATGGTTCGTTGCATGGGATATTATATTAATTTTATTTTTCTAAGCTTGATTAAAACAAGAATCAGTTATTTTTACAAGTTCCACGGGAAGTAAATGTTTTTTTTATACTTCCTAACTTTTTAAAAATATTTTTTTCTTTTTTTTTATTCATTCAATTTTCTATATTCAATATTTTATTTCCTTCCTATTATAGAAAAGAAACCATAAAGCAGTGGTGGTGCATAGAGTGGAAAAATGAGGGTTACATAGATTCATAATACACAAAAACAATATTGGAACAGACAGCGGTACTCGGTATATACTCTTGATCTCCCTATTCTATTCCCTCCTCCTGTTCTATTCAATATCTCCCTGGACTCCCTTCAATATCTCCCCAAACAGGATTTATACCAAACGAATATTTCTCACAATAAATAAAAAAGATTCATCCACTCCACGAAATAAAAATCCTATTGTTATCTATTGACATATTATACATGGATAGGATTGTATAAATTAATTTAAACACCTCTTATTACTAACATAAGTAGTTTAACGAAATACATGCCCAAATGAAAACTTATCACATTCAATTTTTCCTACTTGGACCTGGTTGAAGTTCAGAATGTGCGTTTACTAAAAACTGTTGTTGTTACCCATGGCTTTATTGGAACTCAATCCATACAAATTTGGCCATTTACCGTAACAACAAAAGAACAAACAACTCAAAATTACAAAGGGAAAAGACCAGAAATTCTTAATAAAAACGACCAAAAGGCCTTAAAAACAAAAATGTTCTAAAGATAAAAATTTAAAAAGTTAGAAGGACCTTAATAAAAGTAAGTGTTATCAAGACATGTTTTCTCTGGCCCTCCAATAAAGAGTACGCACATCATTCTTCTGTTGTAAATTAAGAGTCCAGTTCCGAGCCAACAAGTAGATGGTCTTCTTTATTTTCACTGCCGTACATAAAACACATAATATCACAATCCCTTATTTTGGGCAGATGTTCGGCCAGGCAGTCGTGTCCAGTTCTTAATCTGAAATGGGCAACAGCCTCTTAGCGAGTTTTTCACTCTTTTTTTTTTTTTTTTTTCCATCATCCCCGACAGTCTCCCAGACTTTTCCTTTGGTGTTACATAATAATTCACTAATACACGATGACTTAATTTTGTCCCGTATTGTTCTCCTAAAAGAGTTAAGAGGGATAGGACACTGTCCAGGAACTTCTCCTGTTCATTTTTTCGCCAGAATTTTTGGTTGAAAAACTCAATCTATGAATCCTTTCATAAGCCACCCTATAAAATCCACAGTTGCTTCATTAAGTGCCTTAACCACAGAATACAGAATTTCGACGTCAGAATTTAATCCGATTATTTAACCAAGTCGACATATGAATTGATAAAGAAATAAGATCAACTCATCCTTATTATTTGGTTAAATAGCTCAATCTAAAGAGCCATTTCATTACCCATCGTATAAAATCCACAGCTGTTTAATAAGTGCCTTAACCACAAAATATAGAATTTGGACATCAGAATTTACTTCGAGTTTTTAACCGAGTTGGTATATAAAGAAATAATATCAATTTATATTTGTTATTTTGTTGAAGAGCACAATCTAATGAACCATTTCAATTGCCCAATCTATAAATTCCACAGTTGTTTTATTAAGTACCGTAACCATAGAATATAGAATGTCGACTTCAGTATTTTCTCCGATTTTTAACCGAGTCGGCATATAAATTGACAAAGAAATATCAATTTATCTTTGTTATTTGGTTGAGAGAACTCAATCTAATGAACTATTTCATTGCGCACCCTATAAAATCCACAGCTGTTTTATTAAATGCCTTATCCATAGAATTTCGACATAAGAATTTTCTCTGATTTGTAGCCGAATCGGACAAACAAACTGATTAAAACATAATATCAACTCATCTTTGTTATTGGGTTAAAGAGCTCAATCTAATGAGCCATTTCATTATCCATTATATAAAATCCACAGCTGTTTTATTAAGTGCCTTAACCATAGAATATAAAATTTTGGCATCCCAATTTTCTCCGCTTTTTAACCAAGTCGGTATATAAACTGATAAAGAAGTAATATCAACTTGTTATGTGATTGATGAGCTCAATCTAAAGAACTATTTCAATACCCACCCTATAAAATCTACAGCTATTTTATTAAGTGTCCTATCCATAGAATTTCAACATCACAATTTTCTCCGATGTTTAACCGAGTCGGCATACGAACTAATAAAGACATAATATCAACTCATCTTTGTTATTGGGTTGAAAAGCTCAATCTAATAAACCATTTCATTGCTCAGCCTATAAAATCTATCTATGTTTATTTTAAATATACAGTGTAGAATTTCGATAACGGTCTCCGATTTTAAACCAACCCGGCCTATAAAGCAACTTATCTTGGTGAGAAAAATGTTTGATATAACTTCTTATAACATTCATCAGTTTTTTAATATCCGCCTACACATGCCATGATCGTAACTGTACCAAAACACTTGTGCTCAATAAAAAAAAAAAAAAAAATCGCCGCTTCAATCTCATCAAACATTTCCATACAAGTAGACGACGCGTCAAGAACAGTGTGCTCTTGACTTACTCGACGACAAGCAAATAAACAAACAGCACGTGCGGACGTCCGCGTCACACGCTACAAGACGACCTGGGGAAAAAATAAATATAAAAAAATTCAAAAAAGGAAAAAAAAAAAAAAAGGGAAAAAAGAATTCCGAATAGCTGAAAGGAGAAACGCGCTTGAATGACGCAGACATCCGCCTGGCAGAACAATGGGTTGAGTGTCGGGTGACGGAAGGCGAGATGGTCACAACAGTCGGATGACACTCGCCGACGACAAAGTAAAACAGTGGCTCTTCAGAAATGTCACTCAAAAGGAACAGTCACAAAGCAAATGAAAGGAAGGGCCGACCTGTCAGATGGCTGTATTTTCACTACGGTTGATATATTTATTATGATGAAATTCCCAAGAAAATAAGAAAAAAAATTGAAAAAGTTTCATAAAAATATGCTTGTTATCTTCCGATTTTTGGTCTCAATAAAATAAAATGACATGTAGCAACACACATCAGGTACAGAAAAACATTGTAGTTAACGGCATTAAGCTTAAAAACTCAATAAAGAGAACTTTTTCAATATTACAATGCATGTTTTTGCAAGCAGAGTTTTTACATTGCAAACTTATGCTACTGTGTGCATAGATTTCCTTTTTAAATATGAAAACTTTATAAATAAAATTATTGTTGTTTGTTTTTTACTATTGTTTACTTATACTTTTTCACGTTGGCCTTTGTTAAAAATTAATCATTTTCTAGTGTATAATATCGCACCGAGTCAACATTGCGGCCTGATGGCCGAGTGACTAGCACTGTGGCATTCGATGCCACAGGTTTCCGGTTCGAGTCCCAGCGGTAGCATGGAAGTTTGTTGTTGTTCTAATGCAGCTGACAACACAGAGACAGTTAATCTTTATGCATAAGCAAAGGCTGCTATTACCCATTTAGCACTACCCAGGGGAGCGTGTAGCTTGAAGATATGCTATGGATGCAAGTAATACTACCCCACAACGCTCTACGATCTTATTAGACAGTGACATACGGCTTAAAAGTGAATTCGAACCACTACAAATCCATGGCACCGCCGGGGCTCTGAAACCTGTGGTACCGAGCACTCGGCCTCCTCCATGGAAGCTTGTAGTGGATCGGAATTCAATTTAAACCCTAGGTTCCAATCTAATAGGACTGTAGAGCGTTTGTCGTAGGGCTGACAACCTTACTCCGTAAAAAGAAAAACATCCTGTCCCGAAACCTGCCAGCAGGCAGACGGCCTTGGCCCACCATGGGTCTGTAGCGCCAATAAAGAAGAAGAGACAACATTATTTTTTGTATTGGTGAAGAAGAGAAATAATCTATTTTGAGAAAGTAACCTAAACTGCTTCATATGTGTGTCGCATTAGAGGAAATTCACGAAAACTCCAACCAGGTAGTGTGACTGTCAATGCAAAACTATCATACTACCCACCAAGATTATTTATCCACACTTATTTTTTAAAGCTGTAACACACGTCACAGAAAGAATGGAGCATGGTTATAACATATTGATACTAACAAAAAGGAAAGAGAGGAGATATGTTCTGTTTTCTTTTCGTTCATTTTTCTTGGGATATTTCTGCACAGTAACCTTAAAAACCCTTCCCATCACTGCTCACTTAATACATTTCAAAGCGCTATGACTAGCATTTCCGCTAACACGTACGGCAAACGGAAGCAATAAATCTACAGCAACGGAAGAACTCAATCACTTCTTTTTTATTGCACCACCTACGGTAACCGAATAGCTATCTAACTTGCCAATTCGCACATGATTGTTTAACTCTTTCCTGATCACTGGAAATATATTTCTCCATATATATAAACCAAAGTAATTTAATTATTTTTTATCCAGTATAATTCTAAACTTAGCAATTATTTTATTATTGAATAAACATCTATGAAAAATATTTTTTTAATAAAAGAACTCTTTCTAGTAAGTCAAACTCAGAACGCGATGTATTCGAATATTTTTTTTTTTGTGTTTCTGCATAGAATTAACAAACGCACAAAAAATAGCAATATTTTTTTGTACGTACAGTTTGCTATAAATTTATAGTAAAAAAGTTATCTGTTGTTGATAGCACAGAGTGTCCATAAAGTCTTTGTTACAAAGGCAAATGAATGATATAAGTGAAATGAGACGTATATATTTAAGTTGTTTTTTGCCTAATTTTAATTTAACACATTTCTAGATGGGCACCATGAGTTGCGCGATGCACATCCAGATGATTCTCGATGTTGGCCATGTTCGCTGTAGCACAATTTCATCAGTGATGATCCTCTGCTTGAGATGAATTATGTCCCGCGTCGTTAGAGATAAGTAGGGATTGCAATACCGGTATACCGAATACCGGTATTTTGAGCCATTTGTACAATTTTGTAATCACAAGTTTATTCACATATACCGTTATTCACAAGTTTAAATACCGTTTTTTCGGTATTTAATAGAAATTTAGAATTCTTATCTGAAAACTAGAAATTTTTATCTGTGAAAACAAGGTTGTAGTTGTGAAGAGTGTGTAATATTGCGATATGTTTGAAATCGGTGAGTTTGGTATTCACATTGTATTTGCATATCATACTTTAGAGTTCAAACTATTTTTCAGATTTAGTGTATATATACTCATAAATAATACCCCATAATAATGAATAAGAATAACTTTAAGGAATATAAAAAATCAGTTGATAATACTTCGGTTTGGTTCAATTATTTATATGTTGAAAAGAATAGGGTGGCACAATGTAAAAAATGTTCAAGAGTTATTAAAGTGAATATTGGAGTACCATAGACTGAATAGTGATATTTAGACTTTTTGTGATTTAAATAAATAAGATGTTCCTTTACTTTTTTTTTTTTTTGTGAATCTTTTATACTGTTGTAATTTATAAGTTAAAAATGTTTTTTGTGATATTTACATTCTCTGATAAAACTGGCAAATAAAACAAAGAAACACCTGTGTTTTCTTTCTTTTCCAAAATTTCTAGTACCGGTATTAAAACCGGTATCAAGATCTAAAAATACAGAATACCGGTATCGAACTTTTGGTCCGATATTGCAATCCCTAGATATAAGGTATCCTTTAACATAACACTTGATACTTCATACGCCAAATATCACTGCCCTCGACTTCTTTATATGAGGTTATGTTAAAGATACCTTATATTGAAAACAAAGGTACGGGACATAATTCATCTCAAGCAGAGGGTCATCACTGACGAAATTATGCTACAGCGAACATGGCAAAAATCGAGTACCATCTTGATGTGCATCGCGCGACTCATGGTGCCCATATAGAAATGTGTTGAATTAGGGGGAAACAGTTTTAATTTTTTTTTTTTTTTTTTTTTTTTAATTTTGAAGGATTGACGTACTTAACAGAAAAAAATTAATTTTATTGAACCTTCTTCGTTTTTCATTTATTCTAAAAAAAAAAAGCCTCTATTTTAAATTAAATTCAAATTATAATTCTAATTCTAATAGCAATCTCCGTAATTCAAATATACAAAATATTCACAATATAATATCCGAAAACAATAAATATAAAAATAGATCGCATAAACTTCTTGCAAAACCGAAAGAAATAATTAAATTAAAATTAATTAAAAATTAATTAAATTAAAATTTAACAAAAAAATTACTAAGAAGCCGAATAAACTTTAGTTTAGTTAGTTAAATGAATATCAACATTTTTTAAATGATGAATATTAAAATAAAAATAAATATTATTTTTTTTAACAAATAATAAGTTTTAATGAATTCCTAATTGTGAAGGAATTGCATAGACTAATTTTCATATTTTTCTCCATGCCTATATATTTATATTTGGTAATCATTACATTCACTCTGGCGCTCGATGCGAAGACTGCCTGTAAACAACATTATGAAAAGCTAATATATAATAAAATGCTACAAGGGCGAGTCAATTAGTACTTACAAAATCACAACAGATATGGCGCTCTTAGTATCAAAGCAATTTCCGATGAGTACTATCTTTCAATAGTACTCAGCGGAAAAATATAGATATTTTTTGGGTGGTTTTATTTTTACGAATGATTGTAGCAAAATACCGACAAGATGAATGTTACATTTGCTCGCAGAGGAAAACAAATGCAATCGTGTTGTCGATTCAATTGTTGCTGCAACCATCGTATTCGGGCCAGAGTGGGCGAGTGTCAGGGAGCGAGTGCCACAGGTATCGGGTTCGAATCCCGACGGTGCCATGGATGCTTGTAGTGGTTCGGAATTCACTTTAAACCGTTGGTCACGGTCTAATTAGTGTGAACAAAATGACCGTAGAGCGACAAACCAAACTAAACCAATTGCTCAGAACCAACGTAGTCCATGCATGTCGTAAAAAGTGACTAAAATGGCAACCCAGTGTCCCATCCCACTAATAAGTGAAGCTGCATATTACCCTTAACCATGGACGTCACCTGCGATGCCGGTTCTTTGGACCTGGTGTAGGCTTTCTTGCACCATGGAGATTACTAACAACAACAACACCATCGTATTCACCAGATTTGCCCCCTCCAGTGAGGTTTTTCTCTTCCCAAATATTAAAAATGTAGCTTATTAGAAGATACACGTCGAACGAAGTAGTCATCGCTAAGACCAATGCTTATTTTGAGAACCAATGAAATTGGATGGCTTCAAGAAATTGGGAGGAAAGCTGGGCAAAATGTATCGAGCTGAAAGAGGACTATAAAAATGGATCAACTCAAATAAACTTGTTTTTCCATTATTTTGTAAGTGCTTATTGATCCACACAGGCTCACATAAGTATGTCATTTTTGTGAAAGAGATATTGATTTTAAATATTCTTACATTTCGCATTAAGAATATGTTGCTGTCGTTATTACCCATGGCTTTATTGAAACTCAATCCATACACATTTGGCCACTTACTGTGGAACACATAAACAAGATTACAAAGGGAAAAGGCCAGACTTTCTTAACAAAAACAACCCAAAGGCTTTAAAAACAAGTTAAATGTTCTGAAGATACAAATTTAAAAAGCTAGAAGCACCCTAATAAAAGTCCGTGGAATCAAGACGTTTTCTCTGGCCCTCCAGTAAAAAATACATAAATCACCATTCTGTTGTAAGCTAGAGTCCGGTCCCGAGCAAACAAGTAGATGGGCCTTATTCATTTTCTCTTTTACATAAAACACATATATAGTATCAGAACCCCTATTTTGACCAGATGTTCGGCCAGGCAGTCGTATCGAGTTCTTAATCTAAAATTGGCCTCTTTTCCACTCAATTTCTTTCAGTCATCCCCTGATTGTCTCCCAGATTTTTCCTTTCGTGTTAGATAATTAATTATATGCGATGACTTAAAAGTATATCTACAACTCAAGTTTTTATATCATCTTCCTTTTACGAAAAAGTTTTCATAATTTGAAAAATTGGTATTACTAGCTACCATTAAATTCATACAGTTATATACAATTTGTTTCAGTAAAATCTTTATTTATTGCAAAATATATCACTCGACTTATACTTCTAAGTCAAATTATACAAGTTATCATGCTATTTTCTCTGTCTTTACATAAAACACATTTATTAGAGTTCGCAATCCCTATTTTGACCAGATGTTAACCCAGGCAGTCGTGTCCAGTTCTTAATCTAAAATTGGCAACCTTAATTCACACGTGCCTCCTGGATGGTGCTAAATGAATAACGGCTACAGGCTATGGCTACTTGCCTCGGAAAAATGATTTGGAGTCATGCGAACTTTAAATCACATTATCAATATTTTTATATTCAATTTCTTACTAATAAGTAATTTTTAAATTAATGATAATCTAGCAATAGTCCTTTCATTATCTTTTAATTAATTTTGTAATTGGAAAAGTTAAAATTTAATGTTTATCTGTATTAAATAAGTCGCGCTTAATAGTTAAGGTTCAATGACATTAAATAGCATACGCTACTTTCATTATTGACTTCTCAATTAACTCAACTTCCACTTGAACTTTCTTCATTTTGAAACTACCCATGTTAGTATAAAACCTGCTAACTTCCATCTTGGGCAAGAGGTGATAAATAAATAAATAAATGAAAAAAAAGAAGAGAATCCTTCTCCAGCCAAGAGGCGACTGATAAAAATTAAACTGCTTTATTGGTTCCCGGTCTATGGCTCCCAAGGCCTGCGTCCGCGATGGGGCTTTTGCGGTCATCAAATTACGGACACGGGTACAGTTTACGAGCCCTGGAATTCCAACCGCAAAGGGCTCGCTTTTATCTCTCGCAATAACGAGCGCGGGAAGAGAGGGAGAGAGAGAAAAAAAAAAAGAACTTTAGGGGAATTTAATCTCGTCTATAAAATGCTCAGACGCTAGGGCGTCCCTTCCAATACCAGATAACCAATCCTCTTTCCAGAACTTAATCGGCGGCGATATCATTTAAGAAAAGTTTGGGTTCTTCTTCTTCTTTTAAAGAGAAGTTTTACTTCTTCGGAACCTAATCGAAGTTTGATAACTAGTAGTTTGCAGTTCGCTTGTTCAGTCATCGTTTCTTAGAATTCGTATATAATTTAATATGTTTTGGAATTTGGAAGAATATTCTTTAACTATGCAACTAGAGAAGTAGTACTCACACTGCCCAAACTTTTCTTTATTAAATTAAATGCCTGAGTAACTTTTGATATTTTTTTGAAATAATGCATAGTTCACCACTTTTATAATAAAATTGCAGAAGAAAATTTTTTTAACAAATTTATTGCTTGTAATTGATAAGTGCACTGAAATCTAACAATGATGATGGCAGTCGGTACCACAAGATTCTCGTTCGAGTCCCGGTGGTGCCATGGATGTTTGTAGGGGTTCGAATCCACTTTAAATAGTAGGACCCGGTCTAATAGGATCGTATAGCGTTGCGGGGGGTACCCCCTAAGTAGTGCTAAATGAGTAACTGCGGTGCAGCCCTCGCTTATGGCATAAAAATTAACTGTCTCTGTATTGCCAGCTGCATTAGAACAACAACTGAAATCTAAACATCGACTAACTGGGAAGCATTTAATTTTTATTAGAAAAAATAAACGGGAGCTGATGGTCCAGTAACCAGCGTTCTGGCGCCCGATACCAAAAGCTTCGGATTCAAATCAAAGGCCGCGCTATGTATGTTTGTAGATTTGATTTGTGGCTCTACAGTCATTTTTGCATACTTTAGACTAGTTAGATCAGGACCTACAATTTAATGTGGATTTCGACTCACTATTCAATATTTTAAAATCAAGAAAGGGTGCCTAAAATTCCTGTAAAGAAATTTGATAAATAGAAAGCCCAAACCCACATTTATAAATAAATTTTAACCCAATTCGAAGTCAATTTTCTTAAGGAGACATACTTGTTTTTACATTTCAAATATACCAGGAATTGATAAAACACGTAAAAAACAAAATTATTAATAAAATAGTAATTTCAATTTATGCAAACGCAAAAAATGAGCTTTATCTTATACTATTTTGCGAAAAACTACTGGCTCACGAGTGTTTGACATCGAATTCGTCAGGTAAAATAAAAAAGATCAATAAGAAAGGACGAGGGACTTCACAGAATTTAACGCCGAACGCCATATTTCCATTTCCAAGACCTCCACAAGAATCAACTTTTGATAGATAGCCTCTCCCGAAGTAGAAAATCCGAGATTTCTCAAAAACCACATAACTCAAAATTTCGACCACAAAAGGCCAACGGTTGATGGCCAGCGAAGGATGGAGGAAGAGATATGCATTTGGTCGATATTGTCAACGCACTTCTGTTGTTTCTTTTTCATACTCTCGGCTGCTCATTTACAGGACAAAACACAAATAAGAAATCCTTGCAAAATTAGAGCAAATACCACTCATCGCCGCATAAGGGTAAATGATGATTCCTTCGTGGTCGATTTATGGTCCTTCCTAGGATTCGATAGATCATCTTTTCGAAAGTGCTCTCGGTGAACAAGATATCGATATTTCAAGAAAAGATTTTTTTTTTTTTTTTTTTATTATTATTTCCCGTCTTCCCTGTATTTTGAGATTTTCACTTTTCCGCTATACAAAACAGACAGACTTTAACGATTTATGATATAAATCGTCTTGTGCTTATAAGTTACAACTTACGTGGAATATAGATATTAATAAATGACGGATAAATTGTTCGCTAACCGCCAAACGTGATTTCGAATTTTGCAAATGTTTATTTCTATTACTAATAATGAAAATTAATTCTTACTATAATACAAAATTTGGTTTGGTTTGGTTTTTGTCACTCTACGGTCATTTTGTGCACACTTTGGCTATTTAGACCGGATCTACAGTTTAACGTGGATTCCGAATCCTTAACAAACATATATGCCACCGCCGGGATTCGAACTTGAAGCCTTCTGTACCAAATACCACAGCGCTAGTCAATTGGCCATCAGGCTACCTTTCTTAAGGAAAATACAAAACATCTTATGTCCCAAGTAACATACTTTTATTACATTTCAAATATAATAGAAATTGAATAAAACACGTAAAAACAAAAAAATTAACAAACTAGCAATTTCAATACACGTAAATGCAAAAAAAAAAAAAAAAAAAAAAAAATTAGCTTTATCTTGTACTTTTTTGCGAAAAACTACTGGCTTAAAGTGTTTGACATCGAATTCGTCAGGCCAAAATAAAAAAGACTCTATAAGAACGAAAGAGGGACCTCCACGGAATTTAAAACCCAACGCCATCTTTTCCATTTCCAAGCGTCTTGCAAGAATCAACTTTTGATGGATAGCCTATCCCGAAGTGGAAGATCCCGAGATTTCTCAAAAACCCACATAACTCAAAACTTTCGACCACAAAAGGCCAACGGATGATGGCCAACGAAAGATGGGAAGAAGATATGATACATTTGGTCGATATTCGCAGCTCAGTTCTGTTGGTTTTTTTTACAGAACGGCTGCTCATTTACAGGACAGAATACAAATCAGAAATCTTTGTAAAATTAACGAAAATACCACTCATCGCTGTTGTGAAAAGGGTTAAATAATGATTCCTTCGTGGTCGATTTATGGTCCTTCACCGGATTCGAAAGATCATCTTTTCGAAAGTGTTCTCGGTGAACAAGATATCGATATTTCAAGAAAAAGATTTTTTTATTTTTTATTATTATTTCCCGTCTTCCCTGTATGTTGAGATTTTCCCTTTTCCGCTATACAAAACAGACAGACTTTAACGATTTGTGACATAAATTGTCTTGTGCTTATAAGTTACAACTTACGTGGAATATAAATATTAATAAATGACGGATAAATTGTTCGCTAACCGCCAAACCAAGCGATTTCGAATTTTACAAATGTTTATTTCTATTATTAATAATGAAAATTAATTCTTACTATAATGCAAAAATTTGGTTTTGATTTGGTTTTCTCACTCTACGGTCATTTTGTGCACACTTTGGGCTATTTAGACTGGATCTACAGTTTAACGTGGATTCCGAACCATTAACAAACTTATATGACCCCGCCAGGATTTCGAATCTGAACCCTGTGGTACCAAACACCAGAGCACTAGCCAATTGGTCATCAGGCCACCTTTCTTAAGGAAAATACAAAAACATCTTATGTCCCAATAAACATACTTTTTTTTTTTAATATGAAATATAATAAAAATTGAATGAAACAGGTAAAAACACAAATTACTAATTTCAATTTATGTAAAAGCAAAAAAATGAGTTTTATCTTATGCTTTTTAGCGAAAAATTACTGGCTTAAGTATTTAACATCGAATTCGTCAAGCAAAATAAAAAAGATCAATAAGAATGAAAGAGGGACCTCCACGGAATTTAAAACCCAACGCCATCTTTTCCATTTCCAAGTGTCTGTAAGAATCAACTTTTGATGGATAGCCTATCCCGAAGTGGGAGATCAGGGATTTCTCAAGAACCCACATAACTCAAAACTTGACCACAAAAAGGCCAATGGATGATGGTTAACGAAAGATGGGAGGAAGATATGATACATTTGGTCGATATTCTCGCAGCTCAGTTCTGTTGGGGTTTTTTTCCGTACTTTCCGCTGTTCATTACAGGACAGAATACAAATCAGAAATCCTTGCGAAATTAACGAAAATACCACTCTCATCGCTGGTGTAGAAAGGGTTAAATGATGATTCCTTCATGGTCGATTTACGATCCTTCACCGGATTCAAAAAGATCATCTTTTCCAAAGTGTTTCTCGGTGAAAAGATATCGATATTTCAATAAAAGGTTTTTTTTTTTTTTTTTTTCATTTCCTCTTCTCCGTATTTTCGGACTCACTTTTTCACCATACGAAACAGACAGTTCTTTAACGATTTATGAAATAAATCGTCTTGTGCTATAAGCTAGATCTTACGTGGAATATATATACTACAGGGTGATTAAAGTCCCACTTTCAAAATGTTGTAAAAAAAAAAAAAACTCGTCACAATGAGTTCAAATTTAAACTGAAGATACTCGAAGAAAAGGGAAACGGTACGACATAAAAAAAAAAAAAAAAGAAGTTCCAAAGTGTATTAATTGATGGCGCTGTAAGCTGTATAAAAGAAAGTGAATTCGGCTACCAGTGATATTTTGGAACCGAAATGACAACGTATTTGGAATGAGTTGCACATTAAAAAAACTGCAGTGCCCAGTGTGCTTGATTGTTTCGGTTTTTTGACGGAAAAATGACTTCCAAATCACTCAACAGTTGGGACACTGAGTGGAAAGCCCCGCCACCACGGCAAAGGTCATACCCAATTGGATGGGAAAAATTGGTGGAATTTTTTTCTGTGGTCATACCATTTCACTTTTCTTCAAGTATCTTCAGTTCAAATTTCAGCTATTGTGATGAGTGTTTTTTGACAGCATTTTGAAAATAGGACTTTAATTATAATCACCCTGTATGTTTATCATCAGCTTATTTTTAATAAATTTATTCACGAAAAGGTGAAACTGATTTTTCTTTCATTAGTAAACGAGAATAAATCGGTGGAACATTTTTAGGAACTTTATTATTTTGTTATTATTATTTTACCACAACGATGATTCGTGATCGTAAAGAAGTTTGAGTCATACGTTATTGTCTAAATTGTGTTATGAGAAGCTGCCATAACACTTCTAAGAATTGCACCCATTGTAATATTGATATTGTGTACAGAGTGATTCAACGGTCGCGGGACAAACGAAAGAACTGAAAAAGAAAAACATTGTTTACTAACATCATTACAGCAAAATTGACTGTATTCGTAGATGAAATGCATCCATTCGAAAGCATCTTTATAAATTATGCATTAATAAAAATAAATAAAACCATTAAAATAAAACGACTTACGTCCTCCAAATCATTCTTTACTCATTTTCTTCCGAAATATTTCAGAATTAAATATGCTTACAATTTAATTACCTAAAAAACAACTAACCATTTCATTCTTTTAACTAAAAATAATAAAAAGTTCACTTAAAACACTAATGAATCTATTCTAAATTAAAAACTTAAGAAAGGAAAAGGCGCAGCTGTAAGAATGACTAATGAATGAGAAACAATCACGAATCGAAGATTAGAGTTAATTAACCTTTCGAACCTTTTAAGACCGCCCAATAGGGTAATTAGCGACAACCACTTAAAACATCCCCCGACCCGTATTGACTTAAATTAACAATCTTAAAAGAGGTACCCCTTCGCTAAAAGAAGATAAAATGGCGCGATTTAAAAGCAGAGGCACTTTACTTTAACTGCCATCGGGTATTTCAAAATTCCTGGCCTCCATCAGAATTTTCCCCCAAAATGGAAATTCTCGATCGGATCAAACGATAAATGAAGAGGTGGAGGAGGAGGAGGTGGAGAGGGAAGGTACACGGAAATGGCGGGGAACCCGCAAAAGCATTTTTATTCCAATATGAAAACGAGGCGTCCGGTCATTGATAGCAAGATCGATATCATCGGCAATCTCTTCTCTCTCTCTGAGATGCTGGGTTTTTGTGCACAGGTGCTTCTTTCTGCACGCGAAGGTGTCGGGAAGGAAGGGGGAGGGGGGATGCACGCACGGCGATCGTTTGTAATTTATGGGGTGGGATGCGAAAGGTATTCATCTAAAAGCGATTTTGAATGATTTTTTTTCTCTTTTCTCGCTTCTCTCTCTCTCCCCTCTCTATCATTAGACCGCGACGGTTAAAATTAGAACATAAACATCGCGCCGCTCTTGGTATGGGAAAAGAAGAAGAAAAAAAATAATACACACTCTCACGATGAAAAAGTAAGATACATACTATATATTGGAACTGCAAGTTAGATTATTTAATGCAAATATTTATACTATATATTGTTTACTTGTATTCGTATAAATATTTAAGCTTACATAGTTTTAGTATAGAAGACAATTATATTATATATTAATATAAGATATCGATCTATGTTTCCTAAAATATAAGATGCATTTAATAACAAACATAACATATTTTAAAACATGCATGTAAACAAACTTTATTTATAGTAATTTTTCTCCAATCATTCGATCAAAATGTATTAGCTGGATCTAGGACATCAACAGTTTTTATATTACCGTCTACACTTTTTACACATTTATGTCAATTACTAATTACGATTAATTATCTCTATTAGCCGACAATATCCACTATCCTCTTAGAGGACAATACTTAACCCCTAAAATAAATTTAAAACAAACTTTATTTATAGTAATTTTTCTCCATTCTTTCGACCAAAATGAATCATCTGTATCTAGGACATCGACACTTTTTACCCAGCAACATATCAATATCGATTACTAATTACGATTACAAAATCCCTATTAGGAGACAATATCTACTATCCTATAGAGACCTATGACTATTACGATTTTATAGAGATCATTTGACCAAAATTAATCATCTGTATCTAGGACATCGACACTTTTCACTCAACAACATATCAATGCCGATTACTAATTACGATTAAAAATCCCTATTAGAGGATAATGTTCACTACCCTATTAAGACAATACCTAAAACTTAGTATTTATTATACCAATATCTATAATTGAGAAGGTAAGGGGATTCATTTCACCAGTAATTTAAACAACCTTCATTTATAAACTGAACCTAGGACATAGACATTTTTTACAGCACAACATATCAATAATTTATACAATCTTTATCTATTCCTGAAATTTATACAACATCTATCAATACTTAATTTATGCAACTTTTATCTATTCTTGTAATGTATACAACCTTTATCTATACATAAACCAGCAATACTTAGCACTAACTTTAAGATAATTGTATCCAAAGGGAGGTGAATGTTTCGTTTGCAGTAATATTAACGGTACAGAGTATGAAATTATTCGCATCGCACCGCAATGCAAGATAATACTTAATAAACGATTTTACTCATTCTATGAGTCACGAGCATGCAGAAAAATTATTGTACTCGCCAAACAAGTATTCATATACGTACCTGGACGATGCTCGTGCATGATTCTTATTATGCATTGTACTCATTAGGAAGCATATACTGCCAAACCAGAGGATATTGGCGGAAAAGTATCTTAGTAATATAGTAGATATTATCTCTAATGTTAAAAAATATTATGCAACATATTTTTTTAGTCTATTTGTTATTCTGTAATTTTAAAAAGCCAGATACAAAACTTTTTATTTAAAAACAATTTCTGCCACATTCAATATTAAATTCTTTTTAGATGAATTTGGCAGTATTGTTGCTGTTGTTATGGATGATAATATCTCATGCTTTGTACAAGATGCTTTGTTGAAAATATTCCTCACAGTGAACAGTTCTGCAAACTCAATTTAGACTAGATAGAAGATGCAAATTATTTTTATTCTATTCAAATTGCATTTCTTTTTCAAAATATATGCTGAGAATATAAAAAATGAACATTAATAAAATGTGCTTTATGCACATTACAAATTATTTTATATATTAGTGAAATTTTATTTTCACTTAACTTTATATGAACTCCCAGACATAAAAAAAAAAACAATGTTTAAATTTGAAAATTCAAACGAATAAATAATTAATTAGTCATCTTATTTAGGCAGTTTAAAAGCAGTCATTTTAAGAAATTATGGCAGAAACAATTATCTCAGCCTACGCAAATAAGTAACACATTTTTCTTTTGAAGTATCAACTGTAAAGATAGTTACGTGGCAGGTTTTCGACTATTGCACAAAAAGCGATTTAACACTTATCAATAATATTTGAAAGAAATTGCACGGAGATTAAAAAAATTAAGTAGATTATTAAATATATTAAAATTCCTTTTTTATGTTAATTAGAGATAAACTTAACAGCGGTTTTTATAACTTGGAATGGTAAAATTTCGACATTGCATAAACATTAATATTTTTAAACTAGAAAAAAAAAAAAAAATGTACTCACATTATTTTACTTTCATTTAAGAACTAAGGTAAAAATCCTCAAAACCACATTATTTTACTTTCATTAAGAACTAGGTAAAAAAAATCCTCAAAACCACATTATTTTACTTTCATTAAGAACTAAGGTAAAAATCCTCAAAACCACATTATTTTACTTTCATTAAGAACTAGGGTAAAAAAATCCTCAAAACCACATTATTTTTACTTTTTCATTAAGAACTAAGGTAAAAAAAAATCCTCAAAACCACATTATTTTACTTTCATTAAGAACTAGGGTAAAAAAATCCTCAAAACCACATTATTTTACTTTCATTAAGAACTAAGGTAAAAAAACTCAAACCACATTATTTTACTTTCATTAAGAACAGC
>BPLR01021155.1:0-115372 GCA_021605095.1 Caerostris extrusa
CATAAGTTAAAAATAAAAATAACTAATCCTAATGAGATATTAAACTTATCAAAATATTTTAGTGTCGTCGATTCATGATAAGTCTAAACGTTTAAATTAAATGGGATCGCTTAAAGTAGGGCAAAAATCGAGCCCAAAGAGTCAGTTACAAACAAACAGGTGAAACTAATAGAAGCGTATTAAAAAGATCTCTTTTACTGTTGTAGGAATCGTGACCTGTTTTGTTTAAAAAGAAAAAGAAAAACCTACAAAACGATTAGAAAATAATACGTTTTCATTATTTTTTTGCAGTAGAAATTAAACATTTATCGTTACCTTTCAATACGCATGCCAGTCAAATTACAAGTAATAAATAACAACTTTCAGCTTTCATGTTTTCACTAGTAAAAATTTTTTTTTTTTATTCTACGCATAAGAAAAAGCTTAGCCTTCATGTTATAAAATGTTATAAAAAGAAGAATAATTTTTAATAAAATGTTAATAAAATTAGTTTTATGCAAGTATTACAAGATTTTGTAGCCTATCCTATGAGATGGTAGCTTGGCAACTGTTTGTACTACTGGAAAAAAAATGAAATCCTATATAATTTACAAATGTTGTTCGTACAACTTTCAAAACAAATGCTTCAGTTCTTTTTACTCTAAATAAATGAAAATTAAAAATTGTTAGTAAATATTTGTGGGTTTTTTATTCTTACAATTAATATATTTATTTTTAGCATTTTACTTGCTTAAAAGGAATTGCATATTACATTCTAGTGTGTATATTTTTTCTGTTTATCACTGCCTGTTTTTGAGTTAGCAATTTATATAATTATCTTACTAAGAAAAAGTAATTTAAAAAGTATTTTCAAGCTTAACCTAAAAATGAAAAATGCAGTTATTGGAGAGATCTTTTTCGACAAAGAATTCGCACATGCCTATTCGACAATCTAAATCAGGCATGGGAAAAATTTTTTCGGTCGCGGGCCAAAAATCGAACAAGTTTGGCAGGCCAAGATAAATTTTTCCTAAAATTTTAATAACAATATACAAGTATTAAATTTTAAATATGTTAATGAGATGAATGAAATTGCGATTTCATTTTTTAAAAGTTCCTTCTATTGAGGTTGGAAGTGAGATAGACTGATTCTAAGGAACGAGGCTAAATGCTCATCCGTCAGTTACTTCTGAAATAATTTTTAAGGTTCATAGTTGAAAACACTTGTTCACATATATAAGATTAAGTAAACATAGCACTGATTTTCTGGGCGTGAGATATTAAATGCAGCAAATTTACTTTCGGTAATGATTTGTAAAACTAACTTTGGCATATTTAGAAACAACTTCTTGACATGATTGTTAGATTCCAACTCAATTAATTGAACTTGCAAATCTGACCTCCTGCTTCAATTTACGGTTGAAAGGCATGGTAAAAATATCCAATTCTCTTTTGAACGGCACCGAAATCTTGAAATCTACGTTCGAACTCAAACTGCAGTTTTTTTCAAGCCATCTTCAAGTTTTTACCGACTGAACGCTGTCTGTGCTTGCTATTTCCATCGATTTATGTTTTGTAGAACAAAAATAGAAAGTAAAAAGATCAGTCCTTTGAAAAAAAAAGAAAAGAAATAATATTTAATCAAAGTAGAAAAGGAGATCTCATGGGAATGGAAAGGGACAGAGCTGCCCTGATGATCTTTAATGTAACCCCTTTTGGACAGCGACCAAGGGAAGACCGAAAAAGAGACTAATGACCTTACTATGATTTACCCTTAAAATGAGAGTCTAAGCAGACACATTTTAATGTTATTAAGATCAAAAACTGGAGGTCCACGGCCAAGAGGAGAACAGCCTGGCTGGATCTTTTAAAGAAGGTCCACAACCGGCTGTCGAGCCAGTTATGATGAGAAAGGAGATGGATATATAATATATAAATCTACATTTATTTTCATTTTCCTCGGATAGCCATATTAAAATTCTGTCCGCGGGCTGGATAGAACCTTTCGGAGGGCCGTAGTTTGCCCATCCCCGATCTAAATGTCGGATCACGCAGGCTGCTCGCACTTTGCCGCTGGGCCACGAGTCGTTCTCGCATTTCAAATGCACCAACCAAGAACCGTTTGGATTAGTAAATAGAAACATGCCACTTTACCTTTTCTTTGTAAATGAGCTGTTGGTCTTCGGGTTTCACTCTGGTAACTTCCTCAATCCTTCGTTTGACCTCCTGCACCGAGGTGTCCTCTGTGACCTCCAACAAAATGCTCGATTTCTGTCTGCGAACGAGCAGTTGGACCCGATCAAAACAAACTGAATAAAGAGAAAAAGCTTTAAACATCACAAATTTACCTAACATTTCAAAAACAATGCACAAGATTTTTTTTATCCCTTTTAATGGCTAAATAATGCGGTTTGAAACTAAGATATATCATTTTTAACACTTATATTTCCACATCCTCAAAGTTTAAAAATCAACTTTAATATACATACCAATATAACATACATTTAAGCCAATCTTATATTTATTTTGCTTTTTTTGCATTTACTTTCCTTTAATAAAAACATGTTTGAGTGTATATGCGAGTCTTTTTGTTTGCGATATATAAAAAATTTTTTCATCAAATGGCAATTTAATAATTAGAGATTAATTTAATAATGCTTAATTTAGAAAGAAAACAGCTGCTAAAATAACATGCACATTAAAAAGAATCCAACAGATCGCCAGATTATATCACTAGAACTCCTTCCATATCAAATTTTAGTCGAATCGTTTGGAAATTTCGTTAATTCGCTAAAACGCCTAGAATCGTTTGAGACTTACACGATTAGTTGATTATATCTTTTGAAGTAACGTTCTTACATTAAAAATTTTAATGGGTTTAATTTCAGGCATGATTTGGTATTTATATCGATACCAACATTATGGTTCTAGCACTTTAATTTTTCAAGATTTTGACACATTGAAAATTCGGAATTTCATAAATTTGACTTGAAAAGTCAAGATATACATAGAACTTCTGAAAAAGTTTTGCACAGATATAAAAGGTACTGTTCGAATACAAGTTGCCATGAATTTTATTAGATGTGGCGTAACATCCTCAAGTGATTTTGCACTAGTTCTCCACAAGAAATCCATGCAGACTTTTGAAAACAAATTGTTGCCTTTCAAATAAATTAAAACTGGTGATAAAAACAAAAAGAATATGTAGATAATTGATTTTATTTCATAAATATTAGAAAACCTTATAAAAAATACATTCCCTCTCTCCATATGTAACGTTCGTTCTAGTTTAACATTGATCTACATATATCAATCCAAAAAAAAATTGAAAGTTTAATTGATGAAACCACATTAAATGAAAAATGAAAAATTATATCATCTATGTCAAAATAAATCCCCATGCAGATCAAGATATTAAAGAAAATAATTATATATTTGAGTAAGATCACATGCAACAATATTTGGACAACAGATAATTTGTCGAGATTTTTCAATGCTTTTATTACCATGTTTATCATTATTCGAAAGGCAACAATATCCTTGACATTCAGAAAATTTAAAAACTTAAAATTAAATTGATTAAATGATTTAACGAATCTCAATTTTCTTAATCATATAAAGATTATAATTTTAATTAACATACAAATTAACAATATGTAAAAAAAAATATAGGTGCATTCAATATTTAAGATCATTTCACTATCAACAACAATTACAAATTTCTAGCAAAAGTTTTACTAGATGTTTTTATAATGTAAAATACTGTTTAACATTAAGCTACGAGCAATCGACTACATTAAGGACAGAAGCAATTGATTGTATTAAGCTAGATTGGTTTGGTTTGTCTCTCTACGGTCATCTTGGGCACACTTTGGGCTGAACAGACCGGGACCTACAGTTTAATGTGGATTCCGGACCCCTCACAAACATCCATGCCACCGCCAGGATTCGAACCTGAAGCCTTAGATACCAAAGACCAGAGCGCCAGCCACTTGGCCTTAGAAGCAATTGATCCTATTAAGCTAGAAGCAATCGAAATGGTATCTAAATAGAAATTCCCTAATTTTCACAACGCACTTATTTAACTACATAAAAAACAGACGAACATTGAAACCAAGAAGTATCAAGAAGCACAAGAAATAGGAAAATAAAATTAAAAAATTTAAAGTCAATTTTTTTTGCTGTTGCATCTTTTATGCCGATTTCACTATATCGACGAGTATAAACTAGGAAAAACGTCTGTTTAATTAACACATTCGGCTGCAATAAAAAAAAAAAAATTGGCACGGATTTATTGAAATACTGAGTATTTAAAATAAAAAGAGCATTAGCAGCTAGTGGCCACGTTTGAACATGTGCACACATTTCTCTTATGGGAAAGGAAAGGGGGCCACCCACCCACTGGATGCTTGTCGGAACATACTTTAAAATAAATTTAAAGGAAATTGTTTTTATTAGTATTCATGATATTAATAACAATGTAATATAAAGTTTGATTAATAATTTGATTTTATGCGAATGTCAATTTCCATTTTTAAAAGATGCAGCCAAAGTAGTTGTAATTAATTATTAAAATCTTAAATTTTACTTTTATTTTGCCCTTGTTGAGTTATTAGTCTCAGTGAAAATGCTTGATGAAAATATATGCCAAACGTGCATTAATGAAAAGTGCACATTAAGATTTTTTTTTTTTTTTTTTTTTGTAGAAAAGAACCTTTATTTAAATTATACATTTTCGAATAATACAGAAACTTTTATAGTTATCAAGTTCCTTTAATAATTATTCCTTTAATATTTAGGTACTTTTGTATCGTTTTGAGATGGAAATTCTTTTACTATTAATTTATAGAGAAATAGAAACCAGAAATAAAAATATTCTTTTAATATAATATGCCAAAAAATACTTAAGTTAAGCAACTTTTTTATCATATAAGATATTATATTTGAAAATTTTGTTTAACAGAATATATTTAAAGATTTTATATATAATAGAAATTTAACTATTTTCATTATGACTCTCTCCCTAAAATAACGTACCACGTAAACTATTTTAAATCATTAATTATCAAAACAAATTTGTAATATTTTTAATAATACAAATTTTATTTTTTATAATATTCATTAAAAATAAATATTTTTGACAAAATAAAAATTTATTTTTATATAAGCATGCGAAATATTTTGATATATTAAATATCTAATCAAAAAATTTCACGTTTTTACTTGCATCCCAATTGCAACTAAACTAATACTAATCCTGAATTTAAGAAAAGTGTATGTACTTATAGACTTTTCCTTCAAGAAAAAAAAAAATTAACACCACTATAAAATAATTCTTTCCTGTCTCTCAATTACGAATGTCTTTATTTTTTAACATCTGACGTTAAAGACAGTTTCCGATACTCATAACATACATAATTTTTTGTCCTTACTGTTTCGATAGCAGGTATTTCTGAAGAAGATGGCACGGACTCCACAGAACCAGAAGATCCAGTAGAACAACTAGCTGCATCAGAAGTAGACATCGTCGACGAGAAATAAAGCGGACCAACACAGGAGTTCGAACAAACTAATTTCTGCTAAACACAGCAACAAACAGTCCACAACGGAACCAATAGCAATCGCGAGCAACCGCCTTCTACTTATTTATATACTTTGTCCTCATCCGCGTGGTTTGGTAATCTATCAAAATCCCTTTTGACCACGTTTATTTCGAATGAATAGGTATTCGTTCACCAAAGAAAGTAGTCCAACCTACATATCTTTATATGGGGCCTGAATGGCCTAGTGGTTAGCGCTCTGTACCACAGGTTTCGGGTTCGAGTGCCGGCGGTGCCCTGGATGTGTGTAGTGGTTCGGAATCCGCTTTAAACCGTAGGTCCCAGTCTTAATAGGATCGTAGAGCGTTGCAGGGGCATTGTGACTCCGCGTCCGTGGCTTATCATCAAGTGACACGCGCCCCCTTAACACACGCGCTTGCCTTAAGGCATCCAAGACCAAGCTGTCTAAGTCTTTGCCAACTGCATTAGAAAGAATATATATATAATATATATATATATATATATATATATATATATATATATATATATATATATAATCCCTTCTTGCATTATTTTCAATTATTGCAAGTCAGGATGGCCGAGAGGTCTAAGGCGCTAAATTGAAGTTCTGGTTCTCACATGAGAGCGGTGGTTCGAATACAGCTTCTGACATTGAAGTGAAATATGAATTACTATACTAAAATCTTGGAAGCTCAATAAAATATGACCATTAGGCAAATAACGAATGCCAACTGGTTCATGAGAAACGCTGATATTCAAAGATCCATCATGCCTTATGATGGAGAAGGCAGAATAGAGATATTTCACCGTTTCGAGAAAATGAGATAGCCCCCTTAAGAATACTCAAGACAAAAAGTTAATGACGATCTACATGGTAAGGTTCCACTTACTTGCGCCGTTTCGAAAATAATTGTTACCGATGTATTACTCAGCTCATCTGCGCACAAAATGCTGATTGAAAATATCGAACTCCACACTAATGTCCACAAGTGGAAGACTTCAAATCTGAACTAATGGTGCTAATCCGCCTGAAATAAGTGCCATATCTGTGTTGTACTCTGTCAACAATTTCTTTTATTATCCATTAGATGAAATCTGAACGTACCTCAAACTAAAAGACTTTCTGAATTCTTTAAGGCACCTGGACGCTTTTGTCAAAAATTTCTTATCCACAATTTTACACCGATTTCGTCCATCCATTCTTTCTCGTGCACATGAATAGAAACACCTTTCAGTAAATTGGATTTCGGCCTTTTTCTTTTAAAAATAACCATGGGTTTTAATTTTGTACCGTCTGCTAAGCAGGACAGCACTAATGTGAAGTGTGATTTTTCGTGACCTGTTGTTTTTATATGAATCGTTTTTGTTTCTTTCACATCAATTGTTTTGTTACCTATGATATCAAACGCTACTGGAGTTTCATCCATATTTCCAATATGCAACAGTAAATTTTTTTTTTTTTACTTTACTAGGTCAATCACATACTTCTAGAAACTTTTAATTTGCTGCCCAAATCTTTAGTAAGCATTTGTCAAATGTTTGTTTTTCTCGCAGAACTAAATTATTCCGTTCCATAAATCGGCTGCACCAACTCAAAGTTGGTTTAAAATTTTCACTTTCCTTTGCATTCTTTTTTTTTTCCCATTTTAAGGCAAATAAACATACACTGTTTCTTGCTACAATTTATCCATTCTGGGCAGAAGAGGACCCAGTCCGCAACATTTTCTTTTAGGATTGGCCATTTCGTTACACCTTTATGCACATTGAACGTGTGCAACGTAACAATATCTAAAAAGACAAACTGGCAAAGATTGGAAAGGAATCAAATTTGCATAATCACGACTGGTTTAAATCGGGGACAGCTAGATAAAGTATCAATGCATCTGGCTGGTCTCGGTTGAGCCAAAATGAAATGAAATGAACTTCTTAACATAAATTTCTACTGTGAATGGCAACGCTTTTAACTATACGCTAGGGTCGTTTCGAAGAATTAGTACGTCTGGTGTTATAAAATTTAAAATATTCAAGAGCTTCAGCAGCGATATTTTTTAACATGGTTAGTATATTTCTCTTCAAAATCTTTTAATAAATGAAAGTTTTTGTTTCAATATTTTACGTTAGATTTCTTCTATGCTTTACTTCAGAGTGATAAATTCAGTATGTACGCACAAAAGATTCTACCATTATCCTTATTCAATTACCTTAAAGATGCATTACAAATATTAACTTTCTCAATAGGAATTAAGAGACAAATTTAATTCTATACGTTAAGTATATGAATAAGAAAATGTTTTTATATATTGAGAAGTCAAGAAAATGTGTGATTTAACTATTCTTGACGTTTTTATAAACACATGCATAACACCGGTATCAAACTTGACGATTTATTTAGTTACTTAAAACTCAATCTAAGAATAAGTCATTTTTTTGATAAAATGATTAGTTTTAAACATTAGTATTCTAAATTAAGGCGATGATTATTATTGCGAAATATAAACAAATTACGTAAAAGCCTACAAATTTGACAGATTCTAACAGATGTTCATGTCCTGACTTGTGTTCATAAAATAGCGATTATTCATTTTAATTTGGATTATTTACAGTATTTAATTATTAGAAATTTTAGATATTATGGTAAAAACTTTGTGCTTTTAGCTGTAAGATTTATAAATAGTTAGCAATAGATTAAAGTTATAAATTGAACGTTTTCTTGTGCAACATAATATTTAATGCACGAGTTTTATTACTCAAAAAATATAATTACAATAATATTTACAGAAGGAATATCTTTCTAATAATTTAACTATTATAGATTTATTTTAACTTGTTTGATGCATGCAAGATTTCGTTGTTAAATTTTAATTTATATAATTTCAGTCTGATGTAATGTATGTTAACTTATGACTTCTAAAATATTGGATTTGGTGTAATATGTAAATTACAATTAACAAGATAATCATGTGTACTTTAGAAATTTCAGGATTTAAGTCATTCATCTCTAGATTTAATTTTTAAAATTCTAATTAAATGAAGAGGAAAAAAAAAAAAAAAATCGCTCTTATAACCCACAACTTTTAATTACTTAGTTATTTTAATTTTAACTACATAATATGTGTTTTTATTTTATCTATTTCATTTAAAATTGTAATCAAGCTGTTAAAATCTTTTCAAATATATCAAGAATAAGCATATTTGTACCTAATTTATATTTATTCATGCCATATGACGTGGATATGAATAAAAAAAAAATTTCACATAATGTATGATATGGATTAAATAGAGAAATTATGGTACTTTATGGGGGGTGACTCATTTATTGTGAAGTAAATTTTTATAAAATGCTTTTTACTATATTTGTCCCGTTGATGATCAGTTTCAGTTTTCATATATTTTATTAATACTCTAATGTAGAATATTTCTTTTTATCATTGTCTTGCTATAATTGAATGATATGCTTAAAAACTAGGTGTGAATTATCGACCCTTGCATACAATCTGTGAACATCTTCTTCCGGAAGTTTCATTTAAAATCTATAAACTTGTTTCTTAATAAATGATGGGTTTTTTTTTATAAAAAGCAAAGTATTTTTTGTTTTTAAAGTTCTTATTAATAAGATTTTGTTAGCTGATTTGTTATTAGTCTGATTGAATCTTGTATAATAAATTCACTGTTCTTTTTTCCTTCCTTCTTCAAGGATGTGTTTCTAATGGTTAGACGCAAGAAGACTACAATCTTCCTGGATGCAAAAGAAAATACTACAGTGTATGAATTGAAAAAAATGATAGAGGGGATAACCAAAGTTCCTCCAGAGAATCAGGAACTCTTCAGAGAAGAAGCAGTAAGTTGTATTCTTTTAAATCCTTCCTACAAATCAGTTTAAAAAAAAAAAAAAATCATTTTTAATCATCTAGAAAATTATAATTATAATAGCTTTCTTATTGATTAGTAATTTATATAATTCTTTAAAAATCAATGAGATTTCTTTATTAGACGGATTATAGTAGCAAATGATTGAACAAATGGTTTTAAAAACAACAATTTAAAGAAGAGTGAAATTCATGAATTTTAAAGTAGTTTAATTCGTGAGTAGTAGAATTTTAAAGTAGTAGTAATAAAAGTTCTAATTAATATTATCAGTATTTTTAATATTGCATGAAGAATATAACTGAATTCCATCATTTTATGGATAATATCTTTGAAAATATTAATTATAAAAACCTGCTTGGAAAAGTTAAATTGCAAAAATGATTTTATTTTAGTGGTATTGTGTTAATTTCATCTTTCTAAATTATTTTAAATTATTGTTTTTTATTTCTTGAAATGGACATATATAATTTTGATTCTTATTTTAATTGTGCTTTGAAACCATTTTTAACAAAACTTAAAACTTTTAAGTTTTGTTTCTAGGTGAATAATTAATCTTAAGTTCTTGTCTATCTGCTTAACATTTTTTTTAATGACAGCATTTAAAATTGTAAGTGGTTATAATTAAATAATATTAATAAATGAAATCCATTTCAGGTAATGGAGTCTCATAAAATCTTGGGAGAATATGGCTTAAATTGCACTACGGCTAAGGCCCAAGCTCCTGCTCAAGTCGGACTTGCTTACAGAGATATAGGTAAATTAGTCTTATTAATGTTACAAAATTTTAATATTCTCTTTTTCTTAATCTTAAGATTCTAGCTTTTTTAAACTGAAAATCAAATTGGATATCAATGAAGTTCTCTCAAATGCCTTCTCGTAATGTTATTAATTACAACTATAGACTTTTTAAAAAAGACTTCTATCAATTGTTGAGGGTTCCTTCTGTAAACCCATGCTACTTTCTGATGCTCTAATGCATTGTTTGAGTGAGATCTTAATTGAAGATGAAAAAATTCTTTTTTTACTGATGTAATGTAGGATCAATAGTTATATATATATATATACTTAAGTACTTATATGTACTATACTTAGGTGCTTATTTTTATTATCATTAATGAATAAATCTAATTTTAAATCTAGCATCCTTTTTGGTATTTGTAAATGGAGTGCAGTAACATATCTAATCTTTTTTGTAAATACTATCTATTTTCAAGGAATAGTTGAATTCTTGGTAATCTAAATTGTTTTTCATCGATAAATATATTAAAATTTACTTTAATATTATTAATAATAAAAGATAACTTGAAACTGATTTTCAAATAAGATTTTTTATCTGAATCTTTTTTTTTTTTTTTTTTTTTTTTAATGTTTAAATTTACGCAAGTATATTAACTTAAATCTAATAGTTAGTATTGAATTTAAGAATATAATGTGAAAAACTACAAATTTTATCTTATCTTTTACTACTTGTTGTGATTACTTTAAACCAATTTTAACTGCATAAAATTTAATTCACCCATGCTGAAAATAATTAAAATTCTATGATTGTTAATTACATATCATAAATTGTTTCCGTTATTAAGAAAGTTAGAAATTTTTTTTTTTTTTTAAATTGCATATTTTATTGATACAGATTTAATAAAAAAAAAATTTACATAATTAATTTGTTTTATATATTTTAAAGCTTTTATAATGTTGCTAACTATAATAATTATGTTAAACTTAATATTATAAAGAGCCTTTTTACTTCTTAAAACTGTATTTTGGAATATGTTATCTAAATAGTAAACTTTTTACAAGAACAGAACGTGCAATTTATAAATTTTGAGGAATAAGTTAAATGGAAATGAAAGGTCACTACTATTCCTGCATGTTTTCTTGAAATGAATATCAAATTATAACATTCAGTGTTAACAATGTCAGTTTATTAGGACATTGATATTCTAAATAATGAGAAAAGAGAAATTTACCAAGTTTACTAGATTAATTGACTTGTTAGGAGACTAGTATTTTATTTGATATTGTAGAACCTTTTTCTTTGAGTAGTACATTAAAGTTCTTAGGGGGTGGGGGTAGTAATAGGAGTGGGGAGTCTACAATAATAAAACTCCTGAGTTGAATTCTTTTATACAGAATTCCAATATTTATATCAACTCTTAAATTGTTGATAACAGAATCATTTTTCTATGGCTGTTTTAACTGCAAAAATCTCGCTTCCCCTTCTATGATTGGCTGTGATCCATATATTTTTTTTATTCCATTCAGCTGAATTGTTTATTTTTTTTTTTTTAATTTTATTATTTTTAATCTTTTTTGTTTTTAAAATTTTAATCTTGTAAAATTTCTTGATCAGTTTAATTTTTATTGACTGTAATTATCCTAGTTTCTTTTAGTTAATGAATACATGGAATTTTAGTGGTTCATGTCCCATTAAATATTCCTGAATGAAATTCCCATTGCTGAATTGACTCCTGGCTCTTTACTGTAATTTTATGAGCTAATTCATGAATTTATATATCTGTAAAAAGGTTTATACATGAGCATATAAAATAGTTTATGATAAGGGGAAAAAAAAAAAAAAAAAAATTATAAATTTAAAATACTAACTTGCTTTGTTTGTAATATATTAATGGAATTTATTTTTTAAAAATAGAAAAACTTCTATAAGATCTTCATCCAGCATAGTTTTTTTTTTTTTTTTTTTTTTTTTTTTTTTTAGCTTCAGTGTTGAGAAAAGTCTCAATACTTACTTAGTTTGCTACTAAAGCGGTAATTGCCATTTCTAGTGTTATATTATGAAAGGATACAGTTTAATTAAATCTTTTGACTTCAAACCTTTCCACCTCTGCTCACTACATCTAATATTGATACGAGAATGATGTATGAATTGATACTGTTAGTTGTAATAGTTGTGTTTTACTCATGATTATTTAAATTCAAGTACCTTTAGAGTATTTTTAATATTGAAAATGATTTAATTCTTTTCATTTATTTAATTCTATAGAAATTACAGTATTTTGAATTGTGAATAATTTTTAGTATATTAGTTGTTTTCCATGCTTTATTAATTGTTCTTTTTTTTTCCCCCTCAGACTCCATGGGCTTCGAAAGTCTAGAAATTACTCCCTTATCAAACCCACCAGAACTACCTGATGTCATGAAGCCACCCGAGGCACAGGGCCATGAGCAGACCATGGCTTAAGATTTTGTCATTTTTTTTAAGTTTATGGCTGTTTTAATTTTTTTACAAGTATGTTTCTTCACTCATTCAGATTGTATATGTGTGTGTCCATGCATTACAAATGGCATATTCCTCACAAAGTGTTCATAATTGATATTTTGTTGTAATTTAATGTATGTGAATAAGTGTTCTGTAGCAAGTTTTAGCCATTTTCAGTTCATGATTTTTTTTTAATGCCATTATGTAGATTTCCTTGCTTGGAGATATTGTTTTCTCCCCATATCCAAAGAATTATTTTTATTTATGTTTGTAGATCTTTTTTATTTTGTTTAACTGGAATCTTGAATTTATAGAAATTGGATCTTAAAATTTTATCTTAACAACTAAACATATTCAGATAAGCTTAAAAATTTCGTTTCAGTTAAATTATAAAAAAGAATTTCATTTTTTTTTTTTTTTATGATATGGTAACTTTTAACTGTGCTCTTTTTCTTGTGACCTTGAAATTTAATTTATTAAACAAATCTAAAATGTTTCTCATTTTTTCGGTTCTTACATCTTATAACATTTGTGATTTAAAATGACTCAAATACCATTCCAAAATTGTTTACTACTGATAGTTCTTTGAATTGTATTTTTTTTTTTCGCCATAAATTTATTTGTATGGTTGCAATTTCTTAGTTATGGAAAAAATCTTCAGATTTGAATGAATGTATCTAACTTAGTAAAGTTAATAATAAACTTTCAAACACCCATGTCTGACTGGTTTCTTATGTCTTGGAATACTTTTCTTAAGATAAATATCATGCTCCTTATTGACTTACTGAAAACTCAAATTATTAGGCTAAATTTAAGCATTAGGAATTAAAAAAAGGTAGGGGACTACAAGTAGGTTTAATAAATATTAAAAAAAGTTCACAAATTTCTTTAATTTTTCTAAATTAGTGCTTTTTAGGTTAACCCTTTAAACTTAATTATTCGTCGTAGTGTATTGCTGAAGTACATTCGATCCATTGATTAAAAATGCCACGAGCAAATTTTACCTGTAAAGGGATTGTAATAATTGAAATTAAATCTGACCTTTTGCTCCCTACTTTGTCATTTCGGTAATTTGTATTTTCCATTTGTTATGCATATTTAAATATTACAGCGATCTTCAAATCTTTTTGACCATGTGTCCCTAAAATAAAAACAAGTCTCATATAATATATATATTTTATTTTATATGCATATAATGCAAATGTGTATGTGCCTATGTATGTATTTAGAAATAAAATTATTTTGTTTATTATTTATTTTAAACAATACATATTGTTCGACCATCATTTGTGTGGAAGGTAATCATCTGTTTTAAAAGCTGAAATTGATAAATTGATTACTTCTTGGGGAATGTGTGTGTGCTAATCAGATAAATGTGGTGCAAAGCAATTTTGAAAGAAAAAGCTTAATAATTATTATGGATTTCATCAACTATTTTTTCTTTCTTTTTGATTTTAAATAAAATGAAACAAAATGCAAAAATTTTAACCCAATTACACAAAAATAAAATTGCATGATTTAAAAACATCAGTAAAAATACCTTCTATTAAATGACTTTTTTTAATCTGTCCAATATGGCTGCCCGCCAATTTTCCATGCATTCAGTGATCGAACAATACATTTAATTTAAATTGAAATTTACATTTTTAATTAGAATTTAATGTGAACAATGTGATTGCATTTGTTTAGTAATATCAGAAAATATGTTTTGATTACTAATGTTAATACAATTTAATCTAGTTCTAACCAATTTATGTAGACCTACACCTTTGAAATCCCTTGCAGCATGAGTAAAGACGGCCGTTTTACTATCATTACATTAAATCAAAATGTCAAATAGTTTAAAATTGTCTTGGTTTTATAAAAAAATTGTTTATAAAATGATGTTATATTGATATCAAGGCAGTTAGAATGTATTTTGGGAAGTAAGAATCTAATTTTAATTTTGCAGATCTAAAATTCCTTGAATTAATACTAGGTGGTTTCAGTAGTGATTTTCATAGATAATTTCTCCTTTTTTTTTTTATTCTTTTGTATTAGAATATACATATTTTGATTATCTAACTTTACCATCTATAACAAAATCATGAACAAGTTTTTTTTTTTTTTTTAAGTCATCTTTTAATAACATGAAAATAGTGTTGTGTGTCTAAAAAGATGTGCAATCATAATAATTTTTTGGAAATTTAATTAAAAAATTTTTAATGCATATATTTTAATAAAACATGATATAAAAAAGCATGTGGATGTTAATGCTTTGTCATTTTTATGAATTTCCAATCAACAAAATGTTTCCAGATATTTAAAATTAGTAATATTATTACTGCATTGATGCTTCCAAGTTAATTTTTAGGAAAATCTCAAGATTTTATAAAAATCATCAGAAGCTGTTGCTATACTTATTAACTTATATATAATTAAAAAACAACTGAAGTAGTGTGTAATGTACCTGGGGTAACTTAAATGATTAATTATCATAATTAATGGTGAATATTTCTGCTAAGTTATAAATTCAAGGAGAAATCTATTTGTTCACTGTTGCAATATTGTAAAAAATGATACAAAAATTAAATATTGCAATATTAATATATACTAATTTAAACAAATATATTTTAGATTATTTAGAAACTCATTATAGTCTCATAATTGGACTGAAATTTATAAATTATTTTGTAAAATAGGAAATTTCTATTGAGATAGTTCATCGTAATTCTATGAATTTATATTCTTTGTATAAAAAGCACAAATGTTAAATTGGTTTTAATATTGTCATCATTTTATTTTTATAATGAAAACAAACTTTGATATGTAGAAATTATATAAAAGCATTGAAAAATGCTGTTTTCTTCTATATTTATGGAATTGTATTAAATCTCTCTATAATGTTATTGTAAAATATTTTGTAGATGAATTGCTGTATAGACTTGAACAATTTTTTCATTGAATTTATGATTATTTTGAAGTTTATTTTATAATAAGTTAAAACAGTAAAATATTTTATAGAAATAACAGGAATGTAATGACCAAATTAACTCAATTTAAATAAAATGCTTTTTATATTAAGAAAAAATCCAACTAATGTATAACATTAGCAGAATTCTTTTTGTTTTAATCTAGCAGTTAAATTTCTGCTGGTATATCATAAAACATTTCTACTCTAAATTTATTATGAATCATTATTACAGCTTTTTTTCGTAGAGGTTCTAAACATCAATGAAAAAGTAAATTATTTCATAGGCATCATACTTATCATTTATTAAAAATATTAATATTAGATGTTAGTAATTCAACAGAAACTCTGAAATTCTTATTAATCTTTTAAACCAAGAGTTTTTTTTTTCCCTCATAAAATTAAATAATAGCTTTTTAGCTAATTCCTTTAATAGTACATAAAAGCTTTTAAATTTCATCTTGGCCAATTCAAACTTGTATTTAAGGGCTTATAATTGTGTATAATCAGTCAGTAATTGCTTCGACTCATAGCAACTTGCACAGTTAGCATGCAGGTGTTCAAATCCGCTGGTGGCATTCTAGTCACTGCTTTCAAGGAGAAAAATTCAATGACTGTTGTGACAATATGTGTAAAAGCATTTGATATTGATTATCAGGCTGCTTATTGAAAGTTTTCCAAATATTTTATTTACAATATGCAAATACAGGGCGCTTTGTCTGTAAAAGTCCTTTCAAAAGGCACACTCCTCCCTCATTCATGGGTGGGTCTGTTTGTGAGATACATAAAGTGGTACTCGAGGCTCGTCGATGTTATACATCTTTATGTTATGTATCTTTATGTAACGATTTTTGTTATAGGATATTTTAGACTGCTTATATTTCTTTCTGGTTTGTCTAATTTTGTTAAAGTAATGAAATCATTATTTTATTTTTGTTTTTTTCTCTTTATGCTTATTTAACTTATATTTGATTAAACCTTAATTGATATTTTGTAGAATACAAATTTTATTTTTTTTAAATACATATGTAGCAATTATTTTTACTTGTTGGGAGGAAATTAACTATATTGTAATGAAAATCATATTAGTTTTTAATTTTCTTATACAGATTTTTAAGTTATTGCAATTTACTTATATATAAGTTATTCAACTCATTCATTATGATAATAATAGAAAATGTTTTTTATACATTATGTGTATTTTCATTTTATTTCGAAATACTTGCATTTTTTAATTTTTTTTTCTTGCATGATATTGTTATACTCATGAGTTTTATTTATTTATTTTTTTTTTTGTAACAATTTCTTTGTTTAATTTCAGATTTTCTCAGTGACATGTTTTGGACACCTCAAAGCCTTGTTTAAAGTCACCAAGATGTGAGCAAGTTGTCAAGAACATTTTCTTTCTTCGATTATTTAATTGGATAGTTGCAACCCCATAGTTCTACCTTTCTATTATTTCTGTGATATGCCTTTAGAAAGAAAAAATAATTCACATTTATAAGTGATATCTTTCAGAATTTCGCTTACATAATAATTGTCTTCGATCCATATCTTTTTCTTATATGCATATTTAAATTATTTTGGGTTATTTGAGTTTTTAATAGTGGAATTTTATTTTGTCTTCAGCAATTCTGTTTTGTCATTAATTAAGCAGTGTGCACTCTTGTAAATTATTGCAACTATTAAAATTTCAAAATCATGTCACCATACCTTTTTTGTGAGAATTTTTTTTTTTTTGTCTGTAAACTTTTTTTTTTTTTTTTTCTTTTTTGTTTATGAAAGATTTGTGAACCTTAGAAATGTGTGAATACATTAATTTGTTGAAAATGTTTTGATAATTCTTTGGTGTTTATTTTTGTCGTATTAAAAAAAAGAACTTGCTTGTCATTTGTTTTGAGCTATTTAATTTATTGATTTATGTTGCATTTACTTACTATATAATGTGAATAAATTGGTTTGTTCTAAATATGTAACTAAATTTGGGTAAAAATGCTATTACTTTATGATCAAAAATATATACTCTATATTTTACAAATTAATAAAATCTCATTTACAAAAGTTTTCTTAAAATTATTGAAAAAAAATTATATGCTTAAGTCTCTTTCAGTTGATAATAGATGCATTCATTTAAATAATATTTCAATATTTTTAGCTTTTCATGTTAATTTCTCCATATTCCTGTATTATATTCTTTTTATGTAATTTATTGTTTCGAATTTGTTTACTGTGATGTATTTAAGTACAATTTTTCAATAACCTATATATTTTTTTTTTATATTAAAACCAGAATTAAAAATATTTTTTTGTAATTATTTTTAAATGTTTTGTCTCGTGTGTCTTAATAGACAATATGTAATGCATAAGATGAAATGAAAACTGAAATTGTGAATGTTTGGAGCTTTATGTTCTTGCACTTAAAGATTTATGGTTCGTGATTTTATTTGTGCTGAAATAATTTTAATTTATGCTTGCATCATTGGATGACAATGTTGTTTAAATAATTATTTTCTGGTTAATTTTTTTTTAAATTCCATATGAAAACAGATTCAATTTAATTTAGTACTTTCTGTAATGTATAGTCCGACCATGACATAGCATGGAAAATTGGCAAACGGCCAAGTCAGACGGATTCAAAAAGTGCACTGTCATGATGGGAGGAAATGTAACTGAGGAGAGATTTTAATTGCGCTAAAAATTTTTTAATAGTTAAAATTTTAAATTACATGATATTAAAGGAATAATTAGAGGAAAAAAATTTCACACTAACTATTATACTTTCTTTTGAAGTAATTTTGCAATGTGTATATCTGACTAGCACTCCTAATAAGTAATCGATTCATCCATTTCCGCCATTAAATCAGATGCTTACCATTCCATACAATCCAGTCGGACTATATAAGTTTTTTTTTTTTTTTTTGAACAGCTTCTAACCATTAGTATTTCTATAAAAACATTATGATCCTGAGAAACGCAAACAGGAAAACAAAATAATATATTATACATGTCTCAATTTAATTTAAAACATATATTCTAAATTGGAATAGTTTTGAAAATTTTAAACAAGTTAAAAGGGGATTCAGGGTTAAAATTTAAAATTCAACTTGTCTATGGTATTTGTGTTCAGTAAAGGAACATTTTGTGTAAGCTTCACTTAATTCCTATGTATTAATAGATGCTGTGTATTGATGTTTGTATGTTGTGCAATGTGCTTTGTATCCTTTTGCTAATGTAATCTACTTTGATCCAGTGTAAATATTGCATTGATTGTTAAATTGAGTTACCGATATGAAATTACCAAATACATCGCAAAGGATTCTTTAAAATTTTTCATCTAAAGAACATGAAAATATAAAGTTGATGGTTGTTAAATAAAAAATTAAGTAAGTTTTCTTAAAAAAGAAATTCTTTCTTATTTTTTAAATTAAAATAGTTTTGAGATTTGTTATGTGTATGGATAGAATATGCTATGCAGTTTCTTCAAATCATTAAATAACGTAATAAAAGATCCAATAGAAGGTAACTGCAATCAAAATGGTATTATTATTAAAAAATTTTAAAAAGCATATTAGTAAAAAATAAATTTAAAAATTACTCTATGTGAAATTCAGCACTAAATAACGAAACAATTTAAAACAGATAAAATTCATTAAGATCATCATACTGAAATGTGCAGTATTTACAAGATTTTGTGTATGATGCTGTAAAAAATACATTACTTTAAAATTTTAAAAAAATTCTATTATATTTATAATGAGCTTTTAATAGTGATTTTAAGGACATATTATTTCAAATATTATAATTGAAATAAATTTAAAATGTATGAATCTTTTATATACATCTATTAAAATATTTAAAAAAATTGAAATCTACAATAAACTAAATAATTTAGCTTATATTTGCTGTTATTGTTTACTAATACAAATTAAATATTAGCATTTGAAGGACATTAGCTTGATATACCTTAATATTAAATATTTATAAATATATATATATATATGTAGTGTGTGCACCGGTACTTATTTACATAACTGTATTATTTGTATAGCTATTGATTGCTACTATGTAGAATAATCTGTATAAGTTGCTCATGTTTTTGGATTTCTGAAATGAAAAAGTTTTGGGGATCCACGTCATAATATTGATCATTTATGATATGAAACCTTAAAATAACCTCTTAAAAAAATTTCTCATAACATATTAAAACCAATATAATCAGGAAGATAAGTATGATTATTTGTTATTATGTGGCACTTTAATATCTTGGAAAATGTAAAATAAGCTTTTCAAAATTCGATCTTGCCTTTAAGAATTGGTACTTTTTTCATGAAGCCATTAAATGTAGTGACTGAATCTTTGTACCTTATATTTCAAAATAAAGATATTGCCGACACATGTTTTTTTTTTTATGTTGTTCTTATAAAAATCACATACTTAAATAGTAATGCCATTTAGAATTGATGTTGGACAACAAATTTTTATAACGTACTTTTTTTTGTTTGTGCCATTGACTATGTTTTCATTTATTCCTTCATAATTGATTCTCAAACTTTTTTTTTATTTTAATTCAGCAGAATTCTTTCACTAGTAAAATGAATGACATAAAATCTAATTACATGATTTAACTATTTTTATTACTAAACAATCTTTTAAATGCCTAAAATGAATAAAAAGAAAAAAAGGTGATGTAGGACAATTTTGGATCAGTAAATATTACTATAATACTGTAAGCTCCCTTTTTATGTAATTATTATTATTATTTTTCATTTCATTTAAAAATTTCTTGCATAAACATGCACATGCTCCACTCCCCCTCCCCCTTCAAAAACAATTTAACATCCTTAATTAGTCATAATTATCATATCTCCACATAAGTGGTATGTTTGGAAATGTCTGAAAAGGTCTCGCTTTCACTTATCTTTGGAAAAGTCTTATATCACTTAGAAGTATAAGTCAGTATAACTTTAATAAAAAAAAAAAAAAAAAAAGGTGATGCAAGACAATTTTGGATCAAGTAAAAAATACTGTAAGCTCTCTTTTTATGTAATCATTATTATTATTTTTCATTTATTTAAAAATTTCTTGGATAAATATTTACAGTCTCTCTACTTCCCTCCCCCAAATAAAAACAATGGAGCCTCCTTAATTAGTCAGAATTATCATATCTTCACATAAGCAGTATGTTTAGGAAAGGCCTTATACTACTTAGAATCAGTATGATTTTAACAACAACCTCTTATGATGAAGCAAACGATAAATGTGTAAAATGTATTATGAGACCACCCAATAAAATTATTTCATTTTTTGTATACATCTTAAATTTTCAAGCCAGTGGTGGGACAAGTTGAAACTAATAATGAGATAGCTATTGGCTAAGGTAGCTAAATTGCATCAGATTAACTATCAGTTTAGATTTAAGGCAGCTTTATGAAGTTTTTTTTTTTTTTTTTTAAATGTATGTAAAGATGTGTTTTGGATCAGTAAATATTACTCAAATATTGCAATCTCCCTTTGTATGTAATTATTATTATTATTTTTTTTTTTCATTTCATATAAAAATTTCTTTGATAAACATATACAGCCCCTCTCCACTGCCCCCCAAAACAATGGGACATCCATTATTAGTCATAATTATCATATCTTCACATAAGTGTTATGTTTGGAAGCGTCTCATTTCACTTATCTTTGCAAAGGTCTTATACCACTTAGAATCAGTGTGATTTTAACACAACCTCTTATGATGAAGGGAGCAATAAATGTTTAAAATGTATTATGAGACCGGCCAATAAAATTATTTCATTTTTTATGTACACATCTTAAATTTCCAAGCCAATAGTGGGCAAGTTGAAATTAATAGTTAGGTAGCTATTGGCTAAGGTAGCTAAATTGTATCAGATTAACTATCAGTTTAGATTTAAGGCAGCTTTATGAAGATGTTTTTTTTTTTAATGTATGTAAAGATGTGTTTTGGATCAGTAAATAGTACTCAAATATTGCAATCTTCCTTTTTATGTAATTTTTATTATTATTATTTTTTTCATTTCATATAAAAATTTCTTTGATAAACATATACAGTCCCTCTCCACTCTCCCCCTCCCCAAAAAAACAATGGGACATCCATTATTAGTCATAATTATCATAACTTCACATAAGTGTTATGTTTGGAAGCGTCCATTTCACTTTTCTTTGAAAGGTCTTATACCACTTAGAATCAGTGTGATTTTATCACAACCTCTTATGATGAAGGGAGCAATAAATGTTTAAAATGTATTATGAGACCGGCCAATAAAATTATTTCATTTTTTATGTACACATCTTAAATTTCCAAGCCAATAGTGGGCAAGTTGAAATTAATAGTTAGGTAGCTATTGGCTAAGGTAAGCTAAATTGTATCAGATTAACTATCAGTTTAGATTTAAGGCAGCTTTATGAAGTTTTTTTTTTTAATGTATGTAAAGATGTGTTTTGGATCAGTAAATAGTACTCAAATATTGCAATCTTCCTTTTTATGTAATTTTTATTATTATTATTATTTTTTTCATTTCATATAAAAATTTCTTTGATAAACATATACAGTCCCCTCTCCACTCCCCCAATAAAAAAAAAAAACAATGGGACATCCATTATTAGTCATAATTATCATAACATCACATAAGTGTTATGTTTGGAAGCGTCCATTTCACTTATCTTTGGAAAGGTCTTATACCACTTAGAATCAGTGTGATTTTTATCACAACCTCTTATGATGAAGGGAGCAATAAATGTTTAAAATGTATTATGAGACCGGCCAATAAAATTATTTCATTTTTTATGTACACATCTTAAATTTCCAAGCCAATAGTGGGCAAGTTGAAATTAATAGTTAGGTAGCTATTGGCTAAGGTAGCTAAATTGTATCAGATTAACTATCAGTTTAGATTTAAGGCAGCTTTATGAAGTTTTTTTTTTTTTAATGTATGTAAAGATGTGTTTTGGATCAGTAAATATTACTCAAATATTGCAATCTTCCTTTTTATGTAATTTTATTATTATTATTTTTTTTCATTTCATATAAAAATTTCTTTGATAAAGTCATATACAATCCCTCTCCACTCCCCCAAAACAATGGGACATCCATTATTAGTCATAATTATCATAACATCACATAAGTGTTATGTTTGGAAGCGTCCATTTCACTTATCTTTGGAAAGGTCTTATACCACTTAGAATCAGTGTGATTTTTAACACAACCTCAGTGATGAAGGGATGAAGGGAGCAATAAATGTTTAAAATGTATTATGAGACCGGCCAATAAAATTATTTAATTTTTTATGTACACATCTTAAATTTCCAAGCTAATAGTAGGCAAGTTGAAATTAATAGTTAGGTAGCTAAATTGTATCAGATTAACTTATCTTTGATTCAAGGCAACTTTATGAAGTATTATTTTTAATATATTTAAAGGTGTATTGGTTGCAAAAATGGAAGAAGTTTTTTTTATATAATTATTTATTGCTGTTGAGGACTGTCTTTTATTTTCTTAAAAATTTTAATTTTCAAATAAAAAAATATGGAAATTTTGGAGAATGATTTTTTTAAAAACTTTCTATGCAAGGATTTGAATGAAAGATCCATTGTGTAGTATTTTTAATCTCTTAAAGTAATTTTCAATTTCAAATAGTTTAAATATGAAAGTTATGTTTAGTGGAATTAATTACAACAGTTAAATGGGTATAAAAAGAAAGAATTTGATGGTTAAATAAATTTCAAAATGTCATATAATTATTAATTGGTGACATTTTTAAAAGTAAATGGTTTGAAATTAATTTGTAAGTGGTTCACTTTTTATTAACTCATTATTTTAAAATTATTTTTAGGTATTTTATTTCATAAAAAAACCTAGAAATATTTTATGAGTGTTTTATTATTACTTTCTTTCACTTGCAATGAAGTTACTTTTCATTCATTTCAAATATTCTTAGGAATTATCCTTTACTTTTCAAATATTCTTATTCTTAAATATTCTTTCTTTTATTCATTACATATACACTGAAGTGACAAAAGTCATGGGATAGCAATATGCAAATTTTCAGATGGCAGTAGCATCGCGTAGAACAGGTATAAATGCGCAGTGCTTTCGCAGAGCTTTCATTTCTGTTCAAGTTATTCATGTGAAGAGGTTTTGACATGATGATGACCGCACGACGGGAATTAACAGACTTTGAACGCGGAATGTTAGTTGGAGCTAGACGCATGGGTCATGCCATTTCGGAAATCATTAGGGAATTCAACATTCCCAGATCCACTGTGTCAAGAGTGTGCCGAGAGTATGACATTTCAGGCATAATATCCCACCATGGACAGCGCAGTGGTCGACCGCCTGCACTTAACGACCGAGACCGGCGACGTCTGCAAAAGAGTCGTAAATTCTAACAGACAAGCAACACTGCGTTAAATAACAGCAGAAATCAATGTGGGACGTACAAGGGACTTGTCTGTTAGAACTGTGCGAAGAAATTTGGCTTTCTTGGGCTATTCCAGCAGAAGACCGACTCGAGTGCCTTTACTGACAGAACGACATCGCTTGCAGCGACTCTCGTGGGCACGTGAGCATATCGGTTGGTCCCTAGATGAATGGAAAACCGTGGCCTGGTCCGTGAGTCACGATTTCAGTTGGTAAGAAGCTGATGGTAGGGTTCGAGTGTGGCGCAGACCCCACGAAGCCATGGACCCAAACTGTCAGCAAGGCACTGTTCAAGTTGGTGGTGGCTCCGTAATGGTGTGGGCTGTTTTTCATGGCATGGACTTGGTCCTCTGGGTGCGACTGGACCGAACATTGACTGGAAATGCTTATGTTCAGCTACTTGGAGATCACTTGCAGCATTCATGGACTTCATGTGCCCAAACAATGATGGGATTTTTATGGATGACAATGCGCCATGTCACCGGGCCACAACTGTTAGCGATTGGTTTGAAGAACATTCTGGACAATTCCAACGAATGATCTGGCCACCTAGATCATCCGACATGAATCCCATCGAGCATTTATGGGACATCATCGAGAGGTCTGTTCGTGCCCAAAATCCTGCACCATCAACGCTTTCACAATTATGGACGTTTATCGAGAAAGCATGGCTCAATATTCCTGCAGAAGACTTCCAACGACTTGTTGAGTCCATGCCACGTCGAGTTGCTGCACTTCGCCGGGCGAAAGGAGGGCCGACACGATATTAAGAGGTATCCCATGACTTTTGTCACTTCAGTGTATTCTTATTTTTATTCAGTAAAATATTCTTACAACAATTTTGTTCTTATGAAATTTTTATTCTTATTATGTAGTTTAATTCAATATATCCATTTATTTATTTTTTAATTTGCTTTTTTATGTTTTAATTTCAATCTACATATTTATTTATTATTTAATTCGTGTCTTATAGTATTTCTGATTCTGTTTATTTTAAGTTATTTTTTTATAACATGAAAAACATGATGTTGAAAAAAAAAAAAAGTATTTATCTTTCTAAATTTGAATTTTGCAGCTTTGAAATGTCTTCTGAACAGAATGTGCATAAAAACTTATTTTTATTATTATTTTGACTTAACCTGTATAACTCCAGGTTAACTTAAAGTAATGATAAAATGTCTGCTATTATATATTAAAATTGGTATATTTTAACTGTAAAAGGGAAATTTTTTTTTAAATTTAATATTAGATTTATAAAATTAAAATAAAGAAAACTATGAAAAATACATTTTTATTTTATAAAAAATAAAATTTATTTTGTAGTGTGAAGGTCGTGCAACTGGATTTAACTGGGCGTAGTTGGGTTGAGACTCACAACTTTATTTATACACGCGCAAACATCATAAACATATAATTAACCACAGAAAATATTTAGCACATTTAAAGACATATAATTATAGATCCGGGGATGGATTCCAATTCTAAGCCGAAAACTCGACACTACACAGGGTCGTGAAAAACTGCTATGTCCAATTTTCAATTTAAAATTCCAGGGGCTTATGGAATTTCAATTTTCTTTTTTAGATTTCAGCCACTGTCCTTGGCATCTGTGTGAAATTTGACGTCAAAATATTCATTAGTGCTTTGAGTTACGCTTGGCTTTGTGAGACGCTAAAACTGATTCCGGCCATTTTTTAAATGTCTGAATTAATGGAGCAAAGAATTTGCATTCAATTTTGTTTGCGAAAACGTATAGAATGTTGCAGAAGGCATTCCTACATCGGAAAGAAACGTTTACAAGTGGTATAAACAGTTCAGAAAACGCGTTGAAGACGATGAGCACTCTGGTCGACCGTCCAACTCATCCGATGAAGCTCACGTCCAAAAATTAAAAGATTTGGTGCTTGCAAACCGTCGATTCACAATTAGAGACCTTGCTGATGATGTTAGAATTTCAAAAGGATCTGTCAATTCCATTTTAGGCGTCAAATCTCGATGGGTTCCGAAAATACTGAATGCGCCAGCTCACACTGCGTTGATTCTTCGTGACTTTTTCACCAAAAATGAAACCCATATCGTTCCACAACCACCGCATTCACGCCGTGCGACTTTTTGGCTATTCCCTAAACTCAAAGGCCACGCCGGGGACACCGTTTTGAGTCGATTGAAGAGATTCAACGTGAAACGCCGCGTGCTTTGAAGGCCATCCCTACCGATGACTTTTCAGCATGCATTGAGGATTGAAAAAAACGTTAGCATAAGTTGAAGGCGATGAAATAAATTTGGAAGAATAAATAAAGAGTTTTGAGAAAAAAAAAACCATGTAATATAAAACAAAAAAAAAAAATTTGTAAGTCCATCCATTATCTGGCGCCATCTATTGATAGATATAGGCAACTTAAATGTAAAAAAACCCCCTAAAATTAATTAATTAAATTAAACGAATTAATATTTAATTAATTACCGAATTCCACTATATTTGAAAAAACTGTATTAGTGGATGTCAAAGCGTCATCCACTACAAGTTACATTTGAAAAAAAAAAAGCATTTGAACTTGAGTGGATGAAAATAATTTGTCTTATTTTTTTTATGAACGATTGAAAATTTGAACAAGATATATTTCCTCTTCGGATAGGGAGAGTCACCACGTTTCTCGGTAGCGCCGTTTGCGTTATATCTCTTATCTTGAGTCTCGAGGCCTACTGATGTAAACGCCACAAGGGAGCTCTTGCCAGTGTGTAGGAGGAATCAAGGAATTGATAAAAATAATTTGTCTTATTTTTTAAGGCACAGTAGTATATTTCCTTTCAGGCTGAGAGTCTATAGGTTAACTTATACGCAGGGTTGTATTAAATATATTTCCTCTTCGGATGAGAGACTGTAGATCAACCAAACGTTTCTCAGCGGTAGCGCCGTTTGCGTTGTACTTCTCTTAACGCTCTTCCTCTTGGGCGAGAGTCTCGAGGCCTACTGACAATTTCTCCTAAACGCCACAAGGGACGCTCTTGCCAGTGTGTAGGAGGAATCACGGTTATAATTTTATTTTAGGACAGAATAACCCTTGAATCGATGAAAAGAGATTTAGCTGCTAACGCGTCTGATATTGTGATGTTTTCCTAAGTGTGAAAAAGAGTCCACTTTGGGGATAGCATTATAAATCTGTAAATTGGAATGTGTTAAACATTAGATTTAAGGTGAAAGGGTAACTCATCAGAACTTTTGAGACATTTTTTCCTATTTGTGATGGCATTAGAAACCAAAATTTGTCCACTTAATGAATATTTTAATTGCAAAGTGCTTCTTAGTCAATCAACTAACGCTAAAATTTCTAATGGATACTACATCCATTAGAAATTTATATTATATTAGCTGGAGGGCTTTCCAATGCAAATCGAAGTTATAAAACATTCTTATTTTAAGTCATAGAAAGAATATTTTATATTTTTTAAGAAAATATTTATTTTCTTGTAGATGATATTCATTTATGCAAACTGAATTCATTATAGCAATTTAGGTATTTGGTGAATGTTAGTTTTAAATCATTAAAAAAAAATCAAATGGCATGTGGTACTTTGATTATATGAGTAGTAATTAAAGAATTACATTAAGGAATCTCGTTGTCTTTTTTTTAATGATAACTTTTATGTAGAATACTTTTGTTTTGACATTTTATCAAATACATTCATTAACTCGAAACGGAAACAATGGTATGAGATAGTTTAGATATTTTACATAACTGCAAGCAGTAAACGGTGTAATGTACGCGTAAATTAATCGGGATAGAATACACAATATATGGTGCTATTGTTATTTCCATAGCAAAATTAAAAATTTTTAAACTACTCTAGGCGCCCTATCTTGGGAGTGTGTCGAACGTTTTTTTAGGTACATCAGTAGACCTCGTAAAAAGTCCACTGGCCCGAACAGCCCACCGTCGTGTGGTGGCGGGCATTGTATTCCAGGGAGGGCCTTTTTGGAGAAACTGCATTGCGTTTGCTTGTCATAAGAGGGAAGACCGGAAAACTCCTACAAGGCAGCCTGATGCGAGACTCTTAAAGGCTCTTTCCCACCGAGGCGTAAAGCGTTGAAGATTCGCGCGGCAGGAAAGAAAAATTTTTTTCGACCCCTTCACAGCGAAACGTCAGAAATCGCATTACGCCTAGTGAAGTTCCGCCTCTAGTTGATAGTGGGTCAACACGAAGCGGTGGATTTCAAACTGGTTTCAAGCGAACACGGTGAGGCTAGTGATTGGTTCAACGCTTAAACGCCTCACGCCGCGGCGGGAACGAGCCTTTACACCCGCTATTTAAATCGTCATCCTCACTTCTGAAGGGCCTGAATGGCCGAGTGGCTAGCGCTCGACACCACAGATTACGGGTTCGCGTCCCGGCGGTACCATGGATGTTTGTAGTGGTTCGGAATCCACTTTAAGCCCTAGGTCCCGGTCTGTTTAGCTAAACGTGTGCATAAGATGACCGTAGAGCGACAAACCAAACCAAACCTCTCACTTCTGAAAGCAGGGACTGCAACGGACGCAGTTAGCGGATTCAAACCAGACCTAACGCCTACTACTGAGAAACGGAATTGGCATCACGTTGCTTTCAAATAAAATTTTAACGCATTACAAATTGATTACTATTTTCTTAAATTTTTAAAAATTAAAAATGTTTAAAAGATTTTGTTTGATTAATTAAAAAAAAAGTGTTCTGTTTAAAATTTTAAAAATATTTATTATTATTACTTAATTTTACAAATTTAAATTGATAAAAAAAATTTTTTTGTTTAAATCAGTTAAAAAAAAAATTTTTTTTTTCAGTGCAAAACGATTGGGTTTTTGGCACAATCTTTAGGATGAGTGTAACGTCTGGGCCTATACTAGATCTATAACGGCTTTAAGAAGTGGGCTACTTTTTCAGGTTCAGAGGAACAATTTAATTTTTATCTACAAGCATTATATATATATATATATATATATATATATATATATATATATATACTAGAAGACCCGGCCACGCGTTGCTGTGGTTTTCTTGTATTTCGTTCAATTATTAGATACTATAATTGGTATTGTTAAGGAAGTGATTGGTAAAGAATGATGAAAAGATCAAATTAAGTTTCAACGAATAGAAAATGTTTATTTTTATTAATTTAATGAATGAGGTAGATAATGTTGATTTTTAAGACTGTTTTATAATTATTTTACGTAATATAATTTTTAATAATCATTACTTTAATTTAACTAAGAACTAAGCGATGAACAATATTTCTTGTTAGTCTGTCTTTCGTCGAAATAAATAAATTCGATGGTTTTCGAACACGTGAGCATGCAACATACAGCTGCCCATGGGAGAAACACGGATTCTGAGGTTAGATTTTTTTTGGTGGTCGTTTACTGAAAATGATAATTGAAAAAATACAATACAATTAAAATAAAATCGGGATATAATAAAAAAAGACTTTAAAAAAAAAAATTCACAATAAAATACAAATGCAAACGATCGTTTAAGGTACACGAACACCTTCGAAGGAATTTTTTGAAATTTTTTATCTTTGTACACATTTTTGGATTGAACGTATCTAAAAACTAATGATTTCACATAAAAAAATTTCATTATTATTTTTTTTTTTTTTAATTTTTATAAGCTAAAATAAGGGTAAAAATGGCCAAAAATTGATACTGTTACAAAACCTGAAATCAAATCAATATTTTTAAATTTCTAAGTTTGTATTTGTTTGTACTAACATTTTACAGTGAATAGACCTCTGATAAATTTATATCTTTATTATTTATTATTTTGTGCTAGTTTAAATGCTGTCGACACAAAATTCTTCCAAAATTTGCATGTAATTCCAAGTTTAACAATTGAAATAAAAAATATTTATGTAGCTATAATCATTTCAGAGGTCTATTCCCTGTAAATATTTATGAAAAACATAAATACAAAGTTTTGTAGCATTTGGATCAAAATTACTTGTGTTATGGTGTTTCACATGAAAACAAAAAGCATAAAAATTCATTCTGAGAAAAAAGCTAAAAACAACTTTTAATTAGATATATTACTTTTAAAAATGTTGTAAATATATTAAAATGCCATTGAATTATCAAGTTCATAGTCTTATTTATTAAAAAATATAGTTTTGTTTTTCCTTAAAGCTGTAAATATTTTCTGAGCTTTGTTTTGAAAAAGTTAAAATTTGCTCGACAAACTTTTTTTTTACAACTTCCTGCTATTTGCAAAGGCTTTTTAATATTAAATGACCTGAATTTAAAATATTTAGCCTTTTTGCAAGTGTTTTGATTAAATATATTCAAAACCTTTGAATTTCACATAAAAATATCAACTTTAACTATTCTTTATACAATTTATTCTTTAAAATATGGATAAACATTGCAAAAATGTGATATTGTTGCAAAATTTTATAATTCAAAAATAAATAAAACATGAATAGTTTTTTTCCTTTGCAAGTATTTTTATGCTGGGAATATCCTTATGTAGGTAATATACTGTTTTCAAATTTATATCTTAATTATTTATACATTTTTGTATGCTTAAAGTTTGTCGACACAAACTTTTTTTTACAAATTTACAAAAATTCTTAGTTTAAAAACTAAAATAAAAATAATTTATGAATTTAGGTTAATTTCCATGTTCTATTCCTTTCATACATTTAAAGAAAACTTTTACATGAAGTTTCAAAGCATTTAGAACAGAAATATTTTTATTGTGATGTTTTGAATGAATACAAAATGCATAAAAATTCAAATAAGAAATAATTAAAACCAACTTTTAAATATAAATAAAAACAAATGTACATACATAAAAATGTTATTGAGCTTTAAATTCTCCTTTATTAATATAAACACTTATTTATTTGTTTTGTTTTCTTTAAATAACTTCCAACTTAAAAGTACCATTTATCAATTTTTCTTCGACAATATTCAAATAACTCAAATTCTTTGTTTTTCAAATAACAAAAGTTTTTAAAATAAAATGTCCTTGATTTTCAACTTGCAACTATTATAATACCTTTTATAAAATTTTAATGTTATCATTATATCAAATAATTGCAGAGTTTACTTCATTTTCACACTTTTCAAAAAATCCTTGAAAATTCATCATCTTTCTTTAAAATTATATTGTCTATATTATATTATCTTGTTAGATCACATTTCATTTTAGAATTCTTAATCAAATACAACACATGTTGACAAACTTTAAGCATAGAAAAGTTCAATGTTTTGATTCACAACTTTTCATTCAATATATTTTATTCCAATTCAAATTTAGAAAATGTGTTTTTCTTCTTCACAAAAAATGTTTTATTATTTTATGATGAAAGAAATCACAAAACAAATGGAAAAGTTAATGAGCTTTAAATTCTCCTTTATTAATATAAACACTTATTTATTTGTTTTGTTTTCTTTAAATAACTTCCAACTTAAAGTACCATTTATCAATTTTTCTTTGACAATATTTAAATCACTCAAATTTATAACTCAAATTCTTTGTTTTTCAAATAACAAAAGTTTTTAAAATAAAATGTCCTTGATTTTCAACTTGCAACTATTATAATACCTTTTATAATATTTTAATGTTATCATTATATCAAATAATTGCAGAGTTTACTTCATTTTCACACTTTTCAAAAAATCCTTAAAATTCATCATCTTTCTTTAAAATTATATTGTCTATATTATATTATCTTGTTAGATCACATTTCATTTTAGAATTCTTAATCAAATACAACACATGTTGACAAACTTTAAGCATAGAAAAGTTCAATGTTTTGATTCACAACTTTTCATTCAATATATTTTATTCCAATTCAAATTCAAACTTAGAAAATAAAAAAAATATTGATAATCAAATCAGGTAATACTTACATACATTTGATTTATTTCTCATAGAAATAATATAAATTTCATACAATATAATTTTCACAAAATTTAAAGTAGTACATAAAACAATAATATTCAGAACATGAGAATTTTACGGTTATGTAGTACAGGCATCGAGACACGGCGCCATCCTTTTATTTGTGGTATATCTTTCGTCTGTGGTGGAAACAAACTTTTACTCCAACGATGAAATTAGTGCAAATAAGAATTCTGCAATTAATTATCGAAATAGCAATAAAATTGTCATTATATTGTTCGAAAAATGAAGCTACGAATTCCTCTAATTGCAGTATTGCAACCCTAAAGAAATTGGCGAAAATTCAGGGTTGCAAGATTGGCGCCTCCTCAATGGTAGATTTTAAACGATTTTGCAATTAAATACGAAAAAAATCTGAATAAAAACTATCCTATCTCTCAAGTTGGAACAAAACACACATTTAAAAAAAAAAAAAGTTAAAATCGGATGGTTAGTTTCGGAGTTCATCGCGAACAAACATCGTGACACGGGAATTTCAGCCATCTTTATTTTTCTTAGAACAATAATAAAGTTGCCAATTTTGCTTAACTAAACATTAACAATACATTGTTGCCACTACATTGGTTTGCCAAAGAAATTTTAAAAATATTTAGGGGTGGGCCACCCTTATCACTTAGGGGTTTAAAAAATAGATTACGACCGATTCGCAGACCTACCAAATATGCACAAAAATTTTCATAAGAATCGGTCAAGCCGTTTCGGAGGAGTTTCGCAACAACAAACACTGTGACACGAGAATTTATATATATTATATATATATATATATATATATATATATATATATATATATATATATATATATAACTATTTATTATATATTAAAAAAATGAATATTAAGAATATAAATTATTTACACAGGTGCAGTTCACTCCAGGTTCGGAGATTTTCAAAGTTCTCGATTTTATGACGAATCACAAGGCGTGATACATAAAACTACGAGGGCCTCACTTTGAAAACAGGCGGAAGACTCCGGCGTATTCCACCCCTTTAGAGAAAACAAGTTAGGGTCTCCAAAATTTAAAAAAAAATTTTTAAAGTCAATACCTACCATTTTTTCCCTCTATTGCAGAAAGTCCTTTATAAATAATTTTCATTCACTTTTTAAGTTTATCTGACGCCATCTATGGGTAGATATAGGCAACTTAAATCTAAAAAAAAAACTAAAATGAATGAATTAAATTTAATTACTGAATTAATATTTGAAAAAACTGTATCAACATCCAGTGTCATCCACTACAAGTTAAAAAAAAAAAAAAATGTATTTGTACTTGAGTGGATGAATAAGAAGTATTTTATGAACGATTGAAAATTTGATCAAGATATATATAGGGAGAGTGTTAGCTAATAGAAGGAATTAAAAAAGGGAAAAAAAAATAACTCCAATACTTCTAGTAGTCACTCGTCGCAGAACTCTCATCCTTTTTCATAAAAAAAAAAAAAAAAAAAAAAAAAAAAAACCTTTTAAGACAATCCGCCGAGAGGAGGAGGGGGTCAATCTCCGTCACTTCTCATTGGAGTAGATATTTCTGAGCTCGTGGCCTATCACCCCTCACGATGGAACAGCTCATGGTATATCATATTCAATCTGTAGTTGTTTCGACCTGTGCAGGTCGCACAAATATTCGCTAATTTCTGAGTCCCATTATACATGATACCGACTATCTGCTATCATATTTGAGTAGCGGATTGTTCTCATTAGTACAAAACACTAATTGCATGTAATATAACTACCCACAACACTGCTTATCTGTTGTTAAATTTGAGTAATGGGTTGTTATTATATACTTGTCAAATAGGATACGGGGAGCCTGTAACCCCTAGAGGGCGCGTCTCCAGGTGCGGATCGGGGGATGCCTCCATCGGTCTCTGATGGGTGGTAGGAGGGAAATTAAATAACTCCCGCGGACCAACAGGAAGAAGTCTAACCTTCCGAGACCCTGGCAAACTTTTTCCATGGATTGTGATGTATCGAAATCTAGTCTTGATGCTACCGCGTCTGGAGTAGCCGACGCTACCTGCAGTCAGGGGACACGTCGACAAATATGCTACATGTCAACATTGAGGGGCAACGAATGCGCTGACTCTTTAGCCAAAGAAGCCAAGGACAATAATCAACCCAGGGCTACCATCACACTTTGCAGATGCTAACGCAGTTGCCAAAAGCCGACGTATTCCTCACAACTTTAAGAAGCCACTCATCACGGACTTCAACTGCCCTAGGAAGTTGACATCGGTTATTAGCAGACTCAGAACTAATCATTACAGAGGGATGAAGATTCTCCCAGACAAGACCAGGGAATACATCCCTGTAGAAATTGCCCCAAAGCCTTCCTAACACCTAAGCACATTCTAGAGTGTCCAGCACTCACTCCTCATGCATTGCAATTGGGTAGGGTGTCAATCGAGGCCAACTTAAGAGAAGTCCTGTATAGTGAAGAGACGCCATTGCTAATGGCCGCTATCGTGAAGACTTTTGACTTGATCTAACTTTGATAATTATATTTTAAATCCCTGGAGACGATAACAACAACAACATCAACAACAGTATACTGGGAATGAAATGCCAAAAGTCTTCTCGTGAGAAAAAAAGTGCTACATGATGGACAAAACTCAGTTGGTCATCGTCGCACTTTAAAATGACCCCAGAAAGAGTGGGGGAGTGGGTCGGCAGGAATTTCGACGGATAATAATCCTACATTTACATGCTATATTGGAAGAAACCAGAAAACTTCAGCTGGGCCATTTTAATGCAAGCGAGAGACTGTCATTATCTCCACCGAGTCTACACACTTTTCAAAGCATAGATGGATATAATTGACTACAATACCCATCAACCGCGGGGGCCCGATGGCCGAATGGCTGGCGTTCGGTACCACAGGTATCGGGTTCAAATCCCGGCTTTGCCCATGGGTGTTTGTAGTGGTTCGGAATCCACTTTAAGCTGTAGGTCCCGGTCCTAACAGGATCGTAGAGCGCTGCGGGGGCATTGTTACTCCGTGGCTTACCATCAAGTTACACGCGCCCCCTAGGTAATGCAAAGTGAGTAACATCAGTGCAGCCCTTATGGCGAAAGATCACGGTCTATTTGCCAGCTGCATTAGAAGAAAAAAAAAAAAACCCCATCAACCGCGTTATCAAACAGCCGCCTTTTTTGCACGACTGTTAGCCCCGCTATGATAAAACTCTAATAAACCCGCTAAATAATTTCTAAAACTCTAAGCAGTTTCTCCAATCCTTAAGTAAACCACTGTAAACATTTTCTAATAACGAGATGTACAGATAAACAAAAACATCGATCAAGGAATTACGTTCCCGTTACATTTACATTATGTGTGACATGTACCGATTGAGTCACACAGTCTAATTACCCTAAAGTGTGTATAAAATGACCGTAGAGTGACAAAACAAACAAACCACCGAGTCTACACGTTTTTTCAATTCCTACTATTAGTTCACAATCTCCCTATATAACGGGTGGATTGAAAATTCGTAGGCTGACACATAGATGGCGCTACTAGTATTAAATCCATATCACTTTTAGTTAGCCCTACCCCTCAAAAGACACGTGTATAAATTTGACAGCTGTTGCACTATTAGTATGTGAGTTATAGCATTTTTAGTGAAGTTATAGCATTTTTAGCGTTCATCACGTGCAGTCCACTACGCTGACAGTCGATTGGACTCCGGCGGGAAATGATGGAGCCATGTTTCATCCATTGTCACATAACGACGCAAAAATTCGGGTTTATTACGATTGAACAGCTCCAAACACTGCTTAGAATCATCCATTCGTTGTTGTTTTGGGTCGATTGTGAGCTCTGCGCGGCACCCACTTTGAACAGAGCTTTCGCATATCCAAATATTCATTCATGATACGTCCAACACGTTCCTTTGATATCTTTAGGGTCTCAATCAACTTCACTTTATGGTTATCAGAAATTATTTTGTGGATTTTTTTGATGTTTTCGTCGGTAACAGCCTCTTTGGGGCGTCCACCGCGTGCATCGTCCTCGGTGATCATTTCGCCTCGTTTAAATTTAGCAAACCACTTTTCTACGGTTGATTTTCCTGATGCAAAGTCCGAATAATGTTTATCAAGCCAAGCCTTGGCTTCAATAGTATTTTTTCTCCAACAAGCAATGCTTTAACACACGAAATTCCTTTTTATCCATTTTTTCAAACTAACAAAAATTGCTTCACTAAAAATGCTATAACTCATATACTAAATAGTGCAACAGCTGTCAAATTTATACACGTGTCTTTTGATGGGTAGGGCTAACCAAAAATCATATGGATTTAATACTAGTGGCGCCACCTATGTGTCAGCCTACCTGTTATATCTTGTTCAAATTTTCGTTCATACTTTAATCGTTCATACTTTAATCGTAAATACTTTCGATTCATCCACTACAAGTTCAAATACACTTTTTTTTAAACTTGTAGTGGATGACACTTGATATTCATACTGTTTTTACAAATATGAATTCAGTAATTAAATTTACTTAATTAATTTTAGGGGTTTTTTTAGATTTAAGTTGCATGTATCTACCCATAGAAGGCGCCAGATAAACTTAAAAAAATGAATGAAAATTATTTATAAAGGACTTTCTGCAATAGAGTGAAAAAAAAAGTAGGAATTGACTTTAAATTTTTTATATTACTTGTTTAAAGCATTGATGAATATGACTGACTACAATAGCCGCGGGATCAAGCAGCCACCTTTTTTTGCACAACTGTTAGCCCCCTATGATCGGGGCGTGAGGCTTTAAACCAAATTATAAAACATTAGATATTTATTTACAAAATTTCCAAATTTTAACAATGTATGATTACGTTGCGACATTAACTCTAATGATAAATAATTTCTAAAACTCTAAGCAGTTTCTCCAATCTTTAAGTAAACAACTGTAAACATTTTCTAATAACGAGATGCACAGATAAGCAAAAACATCGATCAAGGAATTACGTTCCCGTTACATTTGCCTCGTGTGTGACATGTACCGACTGCGTCGCCCACTTATTAAACGCAATGAAATTAAATTCGGTACCAGAATTGCTATAACTGCAGATGTAATAGGAATTTGTCATCCGAATTCTAGACGTGTGCCACCAGGTCCCGATCGATGGCTTGCGACTGGAAATTGTGACTAATTGTGTCCAAAGGTCACTTACGCAAATGAAATCTGCCGCCGAACCATTTGTCTTCGAACCCAAGTCCTCTAATGAGGGTGTTGGGAACCTGGCGCGTGTTTCCCTCTCTCTCAGACAATGCAAATTAAAATTCCCGATATGGGTTTATAAAAGAAAACTGGATGCTTTCTCAAATTTGATTGGAGGAAGGCATGGGCTAATTGCGAAATTGACTTCGGGGAGTCTTGATTGAATCGGCTAATTGGGGGGGCTATTGGATCTTCTCAGTCAGCCACGAATCCTTTTTGGCTGTGAATGTACTTTTTCAATTCCTTCTATTAGCTCACATTCTCCTTATATATATCTTGTTCAAATTTCCAATCCTTAATAAAATACTTTCTATTCATCCACTCGAGTTCAAATACATTTTTTTGAACTTGCAGTGGATGACACTGAATGTTAACACAGCTTTCTCAAATATTAATTCCTTCATTAAATTTAATTAATTAATATTAGATTTTTTTAGGTTTACGTTGCATGCATCTACCCATAGAGGGTACCAGATAAACTTAAAAAAATGAATGAAAATGATTTATAAAGGACTTTCTGTAATATAGAGAAAAAAAAAGTAGGAATTGACTTTAAAATTTTTTTTATAATACTTGTTATTTGTTTATTTATATCCGGCATGGCTTGTTTTGGGTGGATTTTTTTGATCGGTGGGGATTTTTCGCTTTCGTGAGAGAATAACTGTCCAAATATGTGTGTGTGTGTCGAATAGAAGCAAGTAATATAAAAAATTTTTTTTTTAAAGTCAATTCCTACTTTTTTTTCATTTTATTGCAGAAAGTCCTTTATAAATAATTTTCATTCATTTTTGAAGTTAGAAAAAATTTTATCTCTCTCTCTCACACACACTTTCCATCTCTCTCGCTCATTTATTCACATGTTTCATTTTCCATTTTGTTCCCTCCTTGACTCAGACCAGAACCCAGAATGAAAAAAAGAATCGGAAACCGAAATTTTTTCCAGCGATCTACACGCTTCGCCACTGGCGGCATTGATTCCTACATTTATATCCTGCTAAATATCTTATATAAGAGAACTTTTTTCTCGCATATAAAACTAAAATGAATGAATTAAATTTAATGAATGAATTAATATTTGAAAAAACTGTATTCACATCCAATGTCATCCACTACAAATTAAAAAAAATGTATTTGAACTCAAGTGGATGAATGAAAAGTATTTCATGAACGATTGAAAATTTGAACAAAATATATATAGGGAGAGTGTGAACTAATAGTATGAATTGAAAAAAGATATAATAGGCCATCTATTGGGTTGGCAACTAAGTGATTGCTGATTTTAAATAAGAAGGAAAATTCAAAATTTTTGCTTAAAAATATAATTTTGTTGAATTAGGTATTGTCTGTTTTTATCGATGACCTTTTGCCATTTTCAGGCAGTGTCATAATTCCATGCTCTGATTTTTGCCAGCAAAAAAAAATGACTTTAATGTGATTTTACATCATCAGCGTCATTAAAAATTTTACCATTTAAGGAGTTCTGCATGAAACAAAATAAATAGTCATCTGAAGGCGCAAGGTCAGGGCTGTAGGGTGGATGTAACAACGCTTCCCAACCTAGTTCCAATCATTTTTGGAGAGTGACCAAAGTGGTGTGGGGCTTTATAATCTCACCAAACTGACAGCATAATCGTTTTTTGGTGAATCTCAGCTTTTAGGGTCTTCTGGACTTGTTCATCATTGTTTGTGGGAGTTTGAGTTAAATGAACTCGGATCGAGAACTGATAAGCGGTATCTAATAAAAAGCTGACACCCTTCTTGACGGATTATTTTAAATGGAGTTTTTTTTTTTTTCTGGTGAAGAAGGGAGAGAGAGTTCTGCGACAAGTCGACCAGAAGTGTTGCTTTTCTCTTTTCTTTTTCTCTGAAGTAACTGAACAGTTCGGAGTTTCCGTCTGTTTTTCAGACAGAGTGAAGCGTTTTTCAAGTGAACCCCTTGTGGTTTCGCGAATCACGCCGTGTGATAATTAAGATCTTCCCCAGAACAGGCAATTAGATGCGACATAGAGTCGAAAATCTCTGACCTTGGAGTGTACTGTACTTGTGATCGAATCGTGCACTAGCGATCAAATTTTATTTTTATTTTTTCATATTTGTTTTGTCGCTCTACGGTCATCTTGTGCGCACGAGGGCTAAACAGACCGGGACCTACAGTTTAAAGTGGATTCCGAACTACTCACAAATATCCATGGCACCGCCTGGACTGGAACGAAACCTGTGGTACCGAGCGCCAGAACGTTAACCACTCGGCCATTCAGGCCCCATATCTTTACATAAGAACACAGAGTTCATTATTTGCATCTCTCTCTCTACATATATATATATATGTATATATAGTGCTTGCAAATAAAAATTTTCCCATGAACCTGAAAGTGACCCCCTTCTTGAAGCCGTTATAGGTCTAGTATAGGTCGAAAAGTTACAGAATTTTTATAATAATTTGCAGAAATATATGGATAGATGTTGCACATACTTTAGCTTTTCTTTTAAAGTGGGAAATAAAGAACCGAATCAAGCCTTAAGTTGTTGCTGTTGTTGTTGTGACTAATCCTCAATGTCCTGCAGTGCGGGATGGGCATCCCATGAGAGATCTACTCATTGATGAAGGAAAGCGGCAGCTTCTGTTGTGACGGATGCGTAGGTAGAAGTCTGACTTTGCTCCGTCACGCTCTTACAGTCCTATGAGACCGGTACCTACGGCTTAAAGTGGATTCCAAACCACTACAAACATCCATGGCACCGCCGGGACTCGAACCCGAAACCTGTGGTACTGAGCGCTAGCTACTCTACTATTTAGGCCCACAAAGCCTTAAGTTAATAATCGAAATAACTGTTTACGTGTGGGAGCGTATCAGCGAATGAAATGAATTCCTTACGCTGCTCAATTAATCTCGTTGCCATGGTAACTCATCGTAAACAAATTAAAACAATAATTATTTTACTGATGATGCTCGTGATACGATAAATAGTTTTAGATTAGATTTATATGAAAATTAAAAACTGGCAAATGTACATATGCAATGAAAAATTAAAAAAAAAATAATAATAATAAATAAATCCGCCTAATTTGGATAGAAATTGGTGTGTTATGATACCTTTGCCCTGAGAGTAATAAATTCTCTAAAGGTAATAAGTGATAAATTCTCTGTTAAGGTAAAATATAAAATCGTTCTTTGGTAAAAGGTTGATTTGATCTTTTAAAATCATCATACGGTAAAAGTTCAAATCAAATCATTATACTTCAAGATACCTTGGTATATAGTTTAACCATCACTTCATTTGGGTCTGATGGTCGAGTGATTAGAGCTCGGCGACACAGGTTTCGGATTCGAGTCCAGGTGGTGCCAGGGATGGTTGTAGTGGTTAGAATTCACTTTAAAACTGTAGGTCCCGTTCTAATACGACTGTAGAGCATTGGGTGTAGGGCTGACAACCCTATACACGTAAAAAAAGAAAACATTTGGCCTTGACTCACCATGGGGCTGTTACGCCAATGAAGAAGAAGAATCACCTCATTTGGAAAAAACATTTTAGCCACGTTCCACTTAAATTTCGAACGCAAAATTTTCCTGCTCGTTAACATGCATTGTTGCAGGATTGATTCTGCTTTATATTGCTTTTCTCGGATCTATTTTTACATAGGCATGCCCTGTCTGTTTTTGTGCAGTTAAGTCATACCTATTAATTCTAGAAACTCCGTAGAACTGTATGCAAATTACCAGTACGAAATAGTATATGAGTAATTCAGAAATCAAAATTTCTCCCCTCAAAATCTTTTAAAAAATGTCTCTAAAATGTTTTTCGCAGTATTGATTCCCATGATAATAGCGCTAAAATTGAACCATGCGTACTTAAAATACACATTAAAAAACCCGACGCACTCTGCTTTACGTAAATTTGAAGATGAATGTTTTATCTTTTCTCACAGAAGTTTACATAACTTTTTAACATTTTCACTCTACTCTTTTACTAATTACACAATCCAGTCACATTAATGTGACCCCCTGTCAAAAAGCCAGAATATACACTCTTGTATATTCTGGCTATAAGTGAGTGTGGAATGTGGTATTAAGTGGTATTTAAGTGGAATTCTTTGTATACTCTCCACTGCAATGTGCTGCCATCTGCCTTTTGTGATGGGTTATTTCACGTTGACGTCGAAAGTAGGTGGGGGTCACATTGATGTGACTGGACTGTGTAGTTTATCATACATGATAGAATCAGGATGGCTACAAGTTTAGTTGCAAGAAACATGCCAAAACAGAAGTGGAGTACAAAGGTACAAACTAAATAAAATAAACAAAAGATATTTAAAATAAGTTTTTAAGCCAGGTAAGAAATTTAATTTAAAAGACTAAAAATGAAAAAATATTTATAATAAAATAATTATAATAATAAAAAGAAAAATTAATTATGGAAAAGAAAGAAAAATGTGCGTTGCCCAAAAGATGGGGAGGAGGGCATGTCTTGCGGACTAGAGTACTGTACCCCATGGGAGAAATGACGATTGGAAAACTAAAGTTGAGCCAGAAACCGTACCCTCAACTCATGGGGTACAGTGCTTTAATTAATGGCCCTAACTTATCTAGAATAAATATCAACTAAACTGTTGTAAAAAAGATGCATTTTAATTTGATATTGTTGAATCATTTTTACTTTTAAAGTCGCACACTAGAAAACACAGAACATATTCTATGTCTGTTTTGATTTAAAAATCAAATGCATCATTGAGTTATTTATATATATATTTTTCAAAAATCTGTTTTCTTAAAAGTATTTTCCATGGCTTCAAAATCTTATGGACTATTTATTATGGTAATTTTTAAACGAGATTATTTTACTTATTACACTCATCATGTCATAGTGCTTATTACATTCATCATCTCAGATTACTTATTACATTCAACATCTCATATTGCTTATTCAGTTACTTCTATTAGCTCACACTCCCCTTATATATATCTTGTTCAAATTTTCAATCGTTCATGAAATACTTCTTATTCATCCACATGTTCAGATACATTTTTTTTAACTTGTAGTGGAGGACACTGGATGTTAATGCAGTTTTTCAAATATTAATTCAGTAGTTAAATTTAATTAATTCATTTTAGTATTTATTTAGATTTAAGTTGCATATATCTACCAATAGATGTCGCCAGATATACTTAAAAAATGAATGAAAATTATTTATAAAGGACTTTCTGCAATATAGTGTGAAAAAGTAGGAATTGACTTTAAAATTTTTTTTATATTACTTGTTATATTCATAGTCTCATATTATTTAATACATTCATTATCTCATTTTATTTATTACATTCATCATCTCATTTTACTTATTATATTCATCATCTCATGTTACTTATTACATTCAACACCAATAAGATATGTTTATTGATAACGATTAACAAAATATTAACTCCAGGATTTTTTTCCTTAACCAATGTATATATTTTATAAATTTCTACGCGTAATGCATGTGTTTTATTGTAAAGATCAGCTTTTAGAATAATTTGGTCTTAATTTAAAAATTCTTAAAACATGAAGAATAATTTAGATTTTTTTTTTTTGCATACGTTGTCTTTACTTTTTAAAATGGCTATGCTTTACAAATAAGGAAAAAATGGTAAAAATTAAAATTTTTCTGAAATTGTTGATTGAATAGAATGCATAAATAAACTGAGAATTAAAATAACCATTAATTCGGTGGCAACATTCTTATCACTTCATATGTAAACAATTAATGGCTAGCATGTTGTTTCTTTGGAAAAACAGTCACTTTTAAAAAAAAATGACCTTAATAAAAAATTTTTAATGAAACTGTAATATGACACCCTGTATTTTTATCAAAACATGCGCGATATTTGAAAAATAAAGTGCTTAATGAAAAATATTACTGTGGAGTAGGCTAAATAAAGCTTTTACATATATATCGGTTTATATAAGGGAAAAAAAAATGGCGTTTTTGAAAAAGATTATTGAATAAAAAGCACTTCGCTCAGTATTTGTGGTTTTAACGAAATTAATAACAATTCCTGAATGAATTTAATAAAAAATGCCAATAAGCTTTTTTTTTCTATTTCGGTGCTTAAAGAAATCACCAAAGATCTAAAGAGTTATTATGATATATTTAAAAGAAATTTCATTTTGTGTTATCAGAAATGTTCTAAATTTCTCTTCAAGATTGTTTTGATTTCTCGCAATTTGAGAGAAAGGGCGTCGTTCTCCTTTAAAAATAAACATGTTAGAGTATATTAATCATGTATAATTAATCATTTAACTTATCAATATTGGATGAATTGAATTTAACAGCTCTATGAAAATCAACAAATATACTTTATATTGAGTACGTCATAAATATTATGTGCATTACATTGTTTTAAAATGTTCTTGTTTAAATTTTTTAAAGAGATTATTTGCGCTCATTTTAGAAAGGGAAAAAGTTTCAAATTAAGATCCAAGATTTTCATCCATTATCATCATCCTCATCGGTGCAACAGCATTTAATTTCATCCTTTTTTGCTTATTGAAAATAAGATTGGATAAAATGTAAACATTTTAATTTAAACCAAGTAATATATAAAAAAAAAAAAAATGTAAATCAATTCCTAATTTTTTTTCACAATATTGCAGAAAAGTTCTTTATAAATAATTTTCAGTCAATTTTTTAAAAGTTTATCTGGCGCCATCAATTGGTAGATACCTGTAACTTAAATCTAAAAAAACTAAAATGAGTGAATTAAATTCAATTACTGAATTAATATTTGAAAAAACTGCATTAACATCCAGTGTCATCCACTACAAGTTTTAAAAAAATGTACATGAACTTGAATGGATGAATTAAAAGTATTTTATGAAGGATTGAAAATTTGAACAAGATATTTATAGGGAGAGTGTGAGCTAATGGAAGCAATTGAAAAAATATCAACAGACACCAGAATCAGTTTGAAAATAGAACATTAAACATAAACATTATTTATTAAATAAGAAATAATTTATTATTCTAAAATAATAATTTATTAATTATAAAAATAATTTCTAATTTATATAATTAGAACATAAGTTATTAAATAATAATTCGGAAATACTTAAGTGACAGAGTTCATGGTTTTATTCCGCAAATTCATAGCAAAGGTTCTAATAGCTATTTAATAGTAAATACGTTGAAACTTACAAAACGAAAAAAATATTTGAAATAATGTTTTTGCAATTCTTCTAAATTTTGCCAATTTTTAAGTTATGTTTTACTAGTTTTTTCTTGAAAAAAAAAAAAAAGATATTTTTATATCAGGTTTCTAAAAAAAAAATTAGTCTACGAATAATTAAAAAAAAAATGATTTCTGTAAACATTTTCTAAAAATGTAAAATTTTTAAACATTAATTATTTAATTAAAATGCTAATTACTCATGTACGTGTTACATATTTCGAATTAGAAAGAAATTAGATTATCATGTTTATAAAAATCGTAAGAATATTTTTCTATTTTTTTATATGTATGTTTACATTTTTCTTTATGTTTTTGTATTTAAATCTTATGAGAAAATATTGTAATTAAAGGAAATAAAAAAACTATTTTCCATTGCAAGAAATATTGGTTCTTTTATAGCGAGAAAAATTTAGTAATCTCATTAAAGATTTAAAAAATAAACACTGGGTTAGTTTTCATTTACAAGCTAAGCTTGATGATGAATTACGACTTAAAAAAATGGCAGAAAAACGAAATAAAATTCAAATATGAAAAATCTCTTTTTTATTTACTTCTTAAGATAAAATCGTATACTTAATTAAAATAATAATTAAAATGTAATTATTAACATAAAACGTAATTAAACAGTCATTATCGTAAGATATCAAAAATTTATAAAATATAACACCCAGAAACAACATTTTGTCTTTTTAAATTTATTTTTTATAGCCAAAAGCTACAAAAAAATTCTTATTACTTACTTTTAAATTGAATAAAAACTTATTTTTAATTGTTCACTCTAGTCATTTTTTATTACTGTTAAAAAAGGATATATATACATTTTTTTTTTTCAGAATAACATTTCCTGTCTGTCATTTTGATACTTCGCTCCTGGTGACGTTATGGCTTGGACTTGTTGTTTTTATTTTTAATTGTTAATTAGATGTTTTGCACTAGGTAATTTTTTTAAGAGATAATTTTCTAGATAATTTGAGATAATTTTTAAATGTAGGGTTTTCATATTCATCTGCTGAATTCGGTATAGAAATTTGGTTGGAATTTATTATTATCATGGTGTGTTTCAACTTATTTCTTCTATTTAAAAAGAGTTAATTAACTGAAATTAAAAAAAAAACGTTGATTTGCTGTAGCCGGATATATCTGCTTATTTCTAATAATATTAGAGAAAAAAATTTTCATTGGTAATTTTTTTATTGTTGTTCACAGTAACAGATTTTAAATCCAGAAAACATTCATTGTATCAAATGGTGTTGTAACGTCTCGGCTTATATTAGACCTATAGCGGCTTCAAGAAGCGGGCCACTCTCAGGTACTTGGGAACAATTTCAGCTTTATTTACAAGCCCTCTATATATAGATACATATACAAATAAAGAACTCTGGATTACTGGGAAGAAAAGAAAAATAAAATTTGATCACTAGTGCACGATTAAATCACAAGTGCAGTCCACTTCAAGGACAGAGATTTCTCGAGTCTACGTCGAATCTAACTACCTGGACTGCGGCATATCTGAATTATCACAATGCGTGATACACGAAATAAAAAGGGCTCACTTTCAAAAACTATGCAATCATTTAGTCACTTCAGAGCAAAAGAAAAATAACACTTCTGGTAGTAGATTCGTCGAAGAACTCTCTCCCCTTTTCACCAAAATTCTCTTTTTAGGAAAATCAGTCGGGGTGGGGGGGGAAGACTCACTTCTCATTGGAGTAGACATTTCTCAGCTGATAATCTATCACTCATCATGATGGAACAACTCATGGTATAATTCATATTCAATCTGCAGTTGTTTCGAATTGTGAATGTCGCACAGACAATCGCTAATTTCCTGAGTCTCATTATACATGATACCGAATATCTGCTATCAGGTTGTTCTCATTAGTATAAAACACTAATGACATGTAATATAACTATCCACGATACTGCTTGTCTGAGTGATAGGAGTGATTTAGTTAATTTGAGTGGTGGGGTTATTATATGCTTGTCAAATAACATACATTCCTCTCTCATTGGAATGAAATGCCAAAATTCTTCCAATGAGAAAAGAATGTAACATTACTTTATTACGAAAACATGGTGAACTTTATCTCATCTTTTTTAAAATTTTTTTTGGCTCTTAACTTATATCTATAAAACATAATCAATGTTAAAATATTTTTAAATGTTTTAACGTTGTAAAAATGATCTACATCTGTGTCGAGAAAGTAAGACCTATTTTCAATTTAAAATTCCTGGAGCTTATGGAATTTAATTTTTTTTTTTTTTTTTAGGTTGCTGGGCACTGTCCTTGACATCTGTGTGAAATTTCACGTCAAAATATTCATGAGTGTTTGAATTACGTTTGTCTTTGGGAGACGATAAACTAATTCCGGCGATTTTGAAATGTCTGAATTAATTAAATTTTGCATTAAATTAATTAATTAATTTTAAAATTGCATTAAATTTTGTTTGCGGAAACGTATAGAATGTTGCAGAAGGCATTTGGTGAGCATTCCTATATAGGAAAGAAATGTTTAGAAATGGTATAAACAGTTCAAAGAAGGCAGAGAACGCGCTGTAGACGAAGAGTCCCCTGGTGAACCATCAACCTAATCGACGAAGCTCACGTCCAAAAATTACAGATTTGGTGCTTGCAAACCGTCTATTTTGAATTAGAGATCTTGCTGATGATGTTGGATTTTCAAAAGGATCGGTCAATTCTATTTTGGGCCTCAAACGCGTCAAATCTCGATGGGTACCGAAAACACTGAATGCGTCAGCTCACACAGCTCAAATTTTCATGACTTTTCAGCTAAAAATGAAACCGATATCGTTCCACAACCACCGTATTCACACAGTGCGACTTTTGGCTATTCCCTAAACTCAAAAGGCCACGCCGGGGACACCGTTTTGAGTCGATTGAAGAGATTCAACGTGAAACGCCGCGTGCTTTGAAGGGCATCCCTGCCAATGACTTTTTAGCATGCATTGAGGATGGGAAAAAAAGTTTGCATAAGTGTAATGTGTCTGGAGGGGATTACTTTGAAGGCGATGAAATAAATTTGGCAGGATAAATAAAGTGTATTAGTGAAACAGTAGTATTAGTGAAATATTAATAAATTTATTAAAATGAAAGATAAATATATTATTTCAAGAAAATATATTCTGCAAAAGATATATATGTGTTTCATTTTTGAATGGACACACGCAAGTTTTTATTTTAAAAACTTCTCTTAAATAAATCTAAATGCTCTTTTGAAAGTTTTCAAAAGATATTTTTTGATAAATTAACATGTTATTTACATAATTTTCAAAAAACAATTTGAATTATTTGTAACATAGAAATAATTAAAATAGTGCAGCATTGCATAAATAAATGTGTCACATTTATAAACAAGACGGACGTAAATCAAATAGTCTTGTCTTTCCTCCTCAGAAAAGAATACTGTTTGACATTTCGAGACATTGTTAGAATTACCAAACTCATTATCCTCCACAATTCGTTATCGAAAAGTTAGGCAAATTTGCATTTTACTTTTCTATGTTAAAAAGAAGAATGTTTTTGGAAATCGTCGATAGAATTTAATACGTTGCGAAAATAAGAACAAAAATTATGTCATAGAAATATTATTAATTTAGTAATACAAAAAAAAATTTTTAATGTCAATTCCTACTTTTTTTTTTCACTAAATTGCAGAAAAGTCTTTTACAAATAAATTTTTTTCTTACATCTGGCACCCTCTTTTGGTAGATATATGCAACTTAAATCTAAAAAAAAACTAAAATTAATGAATTAAATTTAATTATTGAATTAATATTTGAAAAACTGCATTAACATCAAGCGTCGTCCATTACAAGTTCATAGGAAATGTATCTGAACTAGAGTGGATGAAAAGTATTTTAGGAACGACTGAAAATGTGAACAAGATATATATAGGGAGAGTGTGAGCTAATAGAAGGAATTGAATAAAAAAAAGATGTGGGCTTTTCTGTAACAATTAATGTTTTATGTCATAGAAATCATATTATCTAATAAAAAAAAAAGATGTGGACTTTTTCTATAGCGCAATTTTCTGTTGCGCAATTTTCAGTGAAAATCACCAGAACGAAATTTGGCAAACCAATTTTGGCGCTGAATTTTTTCAAGGCTTCATTCCCATATATGGCACATAACTCCCTGTTTTCTTGTCGATAATCATGCTGATATTTGCCATATTATGCTGTACCACTTTGAGAAAGGACGGAAAGCAGTGCAATTTTCGCGATCTCAACGAACTTTTCGATGAGGGCACAATCAGGAGGGAATGCTTCAACTCAGGCGGAAGACTGAGGCAGGAAGAGGTCGACCCTCGATTTCGGTGACCAGGCACTTTGCCAGTCGTGGAAGGGGACGAAAGCTTGACAACTTGAATGCAGGCCGACAACTTCAATATGACCATTCAACCATGGTTCGGCATCTCAAAAAGTTTGAAAAGGCATGGAATGCAGATATGGACCCCCACGAACTCAGCAACTACAATAAAGCCGAATATGTGCGAATTTTCACAGATTTGCTTCAACGAAACGAATGGAGTCCATTTCTGAAGGATATTGTCACTGGAAAAGAAAGAAGGTCTGCGTTTCGCCAGGAATTTCATCAGAAGGAATAACGAAGGATGTGCACTGTGAGAAGGCAATGTGGTGTGTTTGATGGGACAGAAGCTGAATCATCCATTGGGAAATCATCTTAAACGGGATTTGTTATGGGTGGAACCCAACCAAAAAATACGTATGAGTATGATTATCGACACGCATTTTTATAACTTAAATTTAGAAGGATATTTTCATGCCTAAATTTATAAAATAATGTAAATTTTTATTAAAATATAGCACGTCAAAGAAACGCCTGATAATAATGCACCAACATAATATAATATAAAATAATTATTATTATATTATTGTCTGAAAAGAGTGTCTTGTTGTTCCCTTTTAAATTGGGATAAAAACGAAATTAAATAAATAATCGATACAATTTGTTTACTAAATTAAAGTCCAAACAACAAGCAAACAATATAGTTTAGGTACTTTGAATACGCTGACAAAACAAAAGAATGTGCTAAAAACCATCCCAATAATTGGTAACCTTCAAATTGTTAACAAACAATTTTTAGACTCTATATTTTTGTATTGGATTTCTTCATGAAAATTTATTTATAGTTTTGTAAAAGTGGACAGGATGCAAATACTATGAAAATTGTGTTATATGTTATGAATAGTTACAACAAACCTTTTCACATATTTGTGATTTTCGCCATAAAGAAGTAGAATAAAAATCTTAAGTGATTATAACGTGAAAAGGACTTGAATTTATTTCAAACATATAGTATGGTTCATACGATATAATGATTTTGTATTTTGAAAAAAAGTAAAAGTATTTAAGCCTAAATACATTTCACATAAGTTTCCGAATATGATTTAGATTCATGATTAATTTTAATTAGAAGATTAATTTTAATTTTATAATTAGTAATTTTAATAATTAATTTTGTGTGCTTCACATAAATTTTCGTTCAGAATTAGGAAATATTTTTCTAACTCAGCCTGGCATATTAAAAAAAAAAAAGCTCATTTATTTATTTGAGTTGTTTTCATCTAGTATTTATTTACATAAATAGTATATCTCCCTTACCAGAAAAGAAAAGTTTATTTCGTTAGAAATTTGCAAATTAATCAAACATTTGTATATATATTTGACAATACTATTAAACCAAATTCCCTCAAACACTTTCTTTAAAGCTTAAAAATAATAGCATCATAAAACAATCAGTAAATCAAGATCGAGGAAGGCGATAAAACTTTCATAATAACTTTCATTCGATAAAACATGAAATGAGGAGCAAAAACAATTCGAAAAATAAACACAAATCTAAGATTAACCGCTAAAAAAACGAGAGGAAATGCGTGTAAGTTCAGAAGCAGTTTATAGAATTATTCAATCTGCTTGGCCAATGTCCAATTGACAAGGACGAAATTGTTTTTCGATACCAAAAATCGAAAACTTCAATTTTCCTCTACCAAAAACGATTGTTTTTTACTGAGCTATATTTACTAATAAAAGAAAATGTAACACATTTTCAGTTAGAAGTTTTATAATGGTTTTGTTAAACATAAATAAGAATTAAAAAAATAAAAAGAATAAAAAATATATTGAAATATTAAACCTATGAACGTCATAAGAACAAAATTCTTTATAAGAACAAAGTGGGCGTTAGTAAGAATATTTGAAATGAATAAATATATATATGTATATATAATAATCTTATATATAGTTATCCATAAAATTAAGAATTGAATGTAGAAACAAAACGCATAACAGCAATCTTAAAAAAAAAAAAAAAAACTATTAAATCCCAAACGTTTTTCTTTTCTTGAAAAATCTCATTTTCACTTTGAATTAACATGGACTTTTGCTTTTATCACACGCTATTTTAGAACAGTTTTACATTATTTAATTTTATAATTCTTAGTTCGTGAAAAGAAATTTAAATAAATATTATGTATTAAAAAGTCAGTGAAAGAAATTAAATATATTATATATAAAAAAAGTTCTTGAAAGAAATTTAACTAAAGTAATAATAACTTGTGAAAGAAATAGAAAAACCAAATTAAGAACAAAATGAGCGTTAGTAAGAATATTTGAAATAAAGAAAAATAAAATAAAATTGTCGGGTCTATGTTACCCATAAAATTTAGAATTTAATGTAACAACAAAATGCATAATAGCAATTTAAAAAATAAAAAAGAAACTATAGAATTTCAAACGATTTTCTTTACTTGAAAAATCTCGTTTTCACTTTGAAATAAAATTGTCGTTTGCTTTCACCAGACGATCTTTTAGAACAGTTTTTATTATTTATTATATAATTCTTAGTTCGTGAAAAGAAATTTAAATAAATATTATGAATAAAAAGGTTAGGTAAAAGAAATTCAAAATATTATGTATAAAAAGTCAGTGAAAGAAATTAAAAATAAATCAATAATAACTTGTGAAAGAAATAGAAAAAAATTAAGAACTATTATTTAAGAACTAAATGAGAGTTCGTAAGAATATTTGAAATGAAGAAAAAAATGAAATAAAATTAAAAATAATCTGCTGGTCCGATATACAAGCTACCCATAAAATTAAGAATTTAATGTAATAACAAAATGCATAACAGCAATCTTTAAAAAAAAAAAAAAACTATAGAATTCCAAACGATTTTTTTTTTTTTTTTTTTGAAAAATTTTATGTTTCCTTTGAAATAAAATTGTCTTTTGCTTTCACCAGACGATCTTTTAGAACAATCTTATGCTATTTAATAAAATAATTCTTAGTACGTGAAAGAAATTAAAAATATTATGTATGAAAAAAGTTCGTTAAAGCTGCTTACATTACACCACTGGACCACGACTTAGAGAAAAGAATCTTAAAAAAGAAGAAGAACAGGAAGCTAGTGGTGATAAGATTTTGCAAGGAAATTTATCTGTAATATCAGTATAGATCGATGATTTTTCAGCATTGTGTTAAGCGAAAAGTAGTGTCGAAAACAGGAAATACAAATTACATCATTTTCAAGTGTTTACATCTTATGAATTAATAATTTATGGGCTGGGACAAAAACAAACCTTTGAAATACCACTGTGTCCAAAAAGTAAGACCCATTTTCAATTTAAAATTACCGGGGCTTATGGAATTGCTATTTTTTTTTTCTTTTGTAGGTTGTTGGCCCTGTCCTTGACACCTGTGTGAAATTTGACGTCTAAATATTCATTAGTGTTTGAGTTGCGCTTGGCTTTGTGAGGCGCTAAAAGAGATTCCGGCCATTTTTGAAATGTCTGAATGAATTGAGCAAAGAACTTGCATTCAATTTTGTATGCGGAAACGTATAGAATGTTGCAGAAGGCATTCGGTGAGCATTCCTATATCGGAAATAAATGTTTAGAACTGGTAAAACAGTTCAAAGAAGGCAGAGAACGCGTTGAAGACGAAGAGCCCACTGATCGATCTTCCACCTCAACCGACGAAGCTTACCTCCAAAAATTAAAGATCTGGTGCTTGCAAACCGTCGATTTACAATAAGAGGCCTTGCTGATGATGTTGGAATTTCGAAAGGATCTATCGATTCCATTTTGGTATTCAAACCTGTGAAATCTCGATTGGTATCTAAAACATTGAATGCGCCAGCTCACACTGCATCGATTCTTTATGACTTTTTCGCCAAAAATTAAACCCATGTCGTTCCACAACCACCGTATTCCCACCGTGCGACTTCTGGCTATTCCCTAAACTCACGCCGGGGACACCGTTTTGAGTCGATAGAAGAGATTCAACATGAATCGGCGAGGGCCATCCTGCCGAGGGCCATCCCTTGTTCGAATCCACTTTAAACCGTAGTTCCCGGTCTAATATGAGCGTTGCGGGGGCGTTTCCGCGTCCATGGCTTATCTTCAGGTTACACGCGCATGCTGGGCAATGCAAAGTGAGTAACGTCGGTGCAGCGCTTGCATTAAGGCATCCAAGCGTTTGCATTGTCTAAGTGTTTACCAGCTGTTTTGAAAAAAAAAAAAACAGCAATTTTACAGATAACCTGATTTTTTAAAAAAATTTTTGGGGGGGAAGGGCCCTCTTGATTTTGAGGCCCAGGCTGAAGCCTAATTAGCCTATAGGAAAATCTGGCCCTGCTTACAATTGTACAAAAAGACTACGGTACTATTGAACTAAGCTGTCTTAAAAAAGGCAGCGCCGTCCTTCATACGCGTAGCAATTCACCAAGACCAAACGAAGTAATGAAATCAGAGAAGAAAAAAACAAAAAACACTAACCTCTTAAGGCTCATTCCCACCGAGGCAAGAGGCGTTTAAGAGAGAAGCGCTGACCCATCACTAGCTCCACTGCGCGTTCGCCCGAAACCGGTGTGAAATGCACCGCTTCGAGTCGACCCCCTTTCAACTCTGAAGCGGAACTTCACCAGGCGCAATGCTATTTCTGACGTTTCGCTGTGAAGGGGTCGAAAACATTTTCTTGCCTGCCGCGTGAATCTTCAGCGCTTCTCGCCCGGTGGGAAGGAGCCTTTAAATGTCCATCGACGAAATCGAAAGTGAAGCGTGAAGCACTTATTTCCAGCAACGCAGAATCAATAATCGGGAATGAAGCCTTCAAGTAATTTTTACAAGAATACTTTATAAATGTTTTCTACTTGCTGGATCTGCAATTTTTATTCCACGTTGAGTCTGATTAAGTGGATAAGACATCGCATCTATTTATTGTTTTCATAAGCCTAATTTTTATCTCTATGAAAACTACCCTTTTTTTTTTTTTTCTTTTGAAACATTTCAATCTGACTTTTTTTACTTTAATTTATTAAATAAATGAGAAACCAATTCTCTTGTAGTATGAAATAATTTCCCTTTTAAATATAAAATTTACTTTTAAAAAAACCCCAATATTTTTGTTTTAAAAACAACACTAAATTTTAAGAATTCTTCAAAATTCCAAACTGAAAAATAACCCTGATGAAGTACACACGCAGTGTTTTATTTAAAAAAACAATTTAATCTTATCACATGAATACGCGTGATACAAAAATAATAAATATACAATAATGAATAAACTATATACATAATAATAATCATTTAAAAACGAAATAACCAATTTAAGATTCGAATTCATTTTTCTAGAACAACAAACTAATTTATAGTGAAAAAGAATAATGTTAGAATGGTTAAGAAAATGTTAATCCTACATACTTTTCAACTATTCTCAAAACATGTAAATTCTGCACTCAAATTAAAATGATCGCTATTTTAATTTCCTTAGTATCAAAAATATTGAAATTCAATCTGTTCGTCCATTCCAAATTGCACAGCTTATTTAATCGTCTGCGCTTCGAATTCCAATTGGCCAGCAAAGTTTCAGTGGCATGCGCAGTAGGGAGACTTGAAATTAAATCACCTGTTCCTCGGCTATAAAATCCGGGATCTGGAGATTTCAAACAATTCCGGGATCAGCTCTCCTGTTTTGCGTTTGTCTTTTGTACAACAGAAAATTATCTGCAATCTTCAAGTGCAGGTAATGCAGACGTTTAATACTTTTCGATTTTTGTAAAAAAATGTTTCAAAAGTTATTAAATATATCGAATTTTGTAAAATGATTAAAAAAAAATTATTAAATATATCAAATTTTGTAAAATGTTTAATTATTATCGTAGGCATTTAATACTTATTGAATTTTGTAAAATGTTTAATTATTATCGTAGATGCTTAATACTTATTGAATGTTTTAAAAATTAAAATAAATTGCCAATTTAACGTTTCTTTTATATAAAAAGTAAATTCCTAAAATTGTGTTTAAAATTTTATAACTGAATTCATCATTTTTATCATTAATTTCCAAAACTGGTTTAGTACATTCTGTTAATGTAGTTTTTATTAATTTGTGTTATTTTTTTTATAAAATAATTTATTTTTAATGATTATATTGTTAATTTACCTTCTTTTAATAATTTATGTTATATTTGTTAAATAATTAATATTGCTTGCTAATTATTTGTAAATAATAATATTTATACTATTTATTAATATTTATACTTATCATAATATATACTTTACTGTAAAAATATTTATACTTATAAATTTTTTTTTATAAAATGTTTAGCATATTTATATTTATTTAATATTTATAATTTTTGTAACTAATAAAATTGTAACTAATTTAAGTATTATATTAGTTCAACATAATTTTTTTAAATTTATGTGGAAAGTTTTATACTGAATATATAAATTTTTATGATTTGATTTTGAAAATATTTTTTAAATGCTGTATATTATATCATATTATAAATTTGAATATTTTATTGTTTGCAAAATAGTCGTTTATGATAGTCCACAGTTTTTATTGATAATCTGCAATTTAAATCACTAGCATGATTTTTTTAAATGATGTAATTTTTTTTTATTACTGTGTTAAATTTTAGAAGACTAAATGTTGAAATACAATAAATGCTTTAGTATAATTCCTTTTATTTTTAAATAATAACATAATATTAGAGCTTAAGTTATTACCTTGATTTTCATGTTTTATTAAAATTTTAATTTTTTATTCAGATAAATTACAATAATTCCTTTTTTCATTTTTGTGATTAATGAGAAAAACACTAAAAATTATAATTACTAATTTAATTAATATCTGATTTATTATTTTTATTGCAGTATTCTTGTTAATAAATAATACTTTTCCAGTGGCCATCGAATTTAAACCTATATATATGTTAAATATAATTAAAAATATAATATATTAAGTATAATACTTAAACATAATTAAGTATGATACTTATATCTTTCTTAAAAATTTTAATAAAGAAACAGTATTGATATTGATTAAAATATGTAGAAAATTTAATTTTTCAAATTGTGAAATTTATTGGCATATATAAATCCTTTTGTATTTTCAAATTTCAGAACGATATATATAATATCAAATTATTCAAAATGATAAGTTTTTTTAAAGAAAAATATGTTTAAATTCATAAAATATTGAAACTGAATGTTCAGTTTCATCTAATTTTCTTTATAATTTGATTTATTTAAATAATTTATAGTTTTAAATCAAAATTTAATTTGAATTTGAATTAATGGGATGTATTATTTTAAAAATTAACGTAAATTCTTGTTAGTTATTTCAAAAAATAAATTGTTAATTTGAACTTTAGCTTAAAATGAAAATTCGCTGCATTTTTAAATTTAAAAATAGTCGCAAATTGTTTTTTAACTTATCTCAGATATACATAAATTGCAAATCACATAATTATGTTAAAAATTGTTGGAATTTATCTTGAAAAAAAATAAATATAAATAAATCTTAATTTAAATCTTATTATTAATAACATCTTAATTTATAATGTTAAAAATTGAGATAAAATATTATGTAAAGTAAAGTTAATGTACAAAGTAAAGCATTACTAATGTAAAATAAAATAAATTAAATTTGTATATAATAAGATAAAAAAATCACATGATGATTATATATAATAATTTTTCAACAAATATCGGTGGGCCTTATTTTCCACTAATGTATGGATTGGACAATCCACTGACGAGCGATGAGGGGAGCATATTGGCTCCTGGAGGATTTTTTAAGGCTAACTGATCCACATTTGCGTATCGTATGAAGGAAAATTCCCAAAGGGCAGTTTGATTGACGAGCCGAGGCGCTTTACATAACTTGTCAAAATCGCTATTGATTTTCCTCCTATTTGAAAGCAGTAACTGCAACGCACAGCATGAGTGAATTCAAACCAGAATTCTCATGCATGTTAGATGTGTGCATTTGAAAATGAAGATAACAGCATATCACATAAAAATGGATTCAAACAATTTAATTTTTTTTTTCTGTGAAGAATTAGTGAAATTATATTCTAATCTTTATTTATTAACTCATTAAATAAAATGTTAAACGTTATTATTTAAAAATTTTATATATTAGCCTTTATTATTTAATCTTCTTATTATTGAAATTTTATGTTAACCTTTTCAAAATTTTTTTTTTATTAAAAAGAAAATTGATTTTGAAAACTCAACGTTAAATACAAGGCTCTTAAGATCTACTGGATCCAAAAATGTTTTAATATTAACGAATGCTAATTTTTATTTAGATATAAATTTGCTTTAAAAAATTCCCCACAATTTCGAGAACTTTAGCTTGCGTCATGCGCTACTGATACAGCGTGGTTGTAGTAGAATCAGCGTTACCCAGTAAACTAGCTTCGCTATAATACACCTACAAAGAAAATGAGTAATTAATACCTTAGAGCAGGGATGGGCAAACTTTTTTCGGTCACGGGCCAAAAATCGAAAAGAAAAAAAGTTTGGCGGCCAAGATAAATTTGTCTAACATTTTAAAAACAATATGCAAGTATTACAATTTAATTATGTTAATGAGATGAATGAAACACGGTTTTTATTTTTTAAAAGTTCCTTATATTGAGGTTGGAAGTGAGATGGACTGATTCTAAAGAACGAGGCTCAATGCTCCTCTGTCAGTCTACTTCTGAAATAATTCTTCCTAAGGTTCATAGTTGAAAACACTTGTTCACATACATGTGAAATGAAGCAAACATAGCACTGATTTTCTGGGCGTGGGATATTATATTTGAAAAAAATTACTTTCTATAATGATTTGTAAAACTCTAACTTTGGCATATTTAGAAACAACTGATTGAGATGACTGTTTGATTGCAACTCAATTCATTCAACCTTTCAAATTTGACCTCCCTGCTTCACAATTTAAGTTGAAAGACATGGTAAAAATATCCAATCCTGTTTGAATGGCACTGAAATGCCTTGTAGAACAAAAATAGAGAAACTAAAAGATCATCAGTCCTTTGAAAAAAAGGAAGGAAAAAAAATATTTTAGTATTAAATTTAATATTTTATTATTAGTAGAAAAGGAGATGGATATATAATATATAAATATATATTTCTTTTAATTTGCCTCGGATTAAATTAAAAATTCTATCCTCGGGCCGGATAGAACCTTCCGGTGGGCGAAGATGGCCCGCGGGCCGTAGTTTAAAATTATTGCCTTAGAGTTTTGTCCGAATCAAATGGGAGACAGCACGGATGATTACGCAACGCACTCTATTTTAATCTTCTGAGTCTACTAATTTATTAAAGAAGAGGATGCAAAGAACACCATCAATGGAAATCGAATATTCGTCCTGTTGTAAGGTAGTTAACTAGCGCACAATGCCGTGAAATAAGTATTTTTAAGAACTATAATTAGATAGCGGAGCTTGACGGCCGTGTGACTAACGCTCTGACTATCAGTGTCAAAAGTTTCGGGTTCGAGTCCCGGCGGTGCTATGGATTCAAGCCTCAACACTCCTGGCCCCTAGTTGCCTATAAGCCAGGCATTAATGCAAAGATGGGCCATCTTCGGCCCGCCGGATGATTCTATCCGGCCGCGGATAGAATTTTAATTTGCCGTTCCGAGGCAAATTAAAAGAAATAAATATTTATATATGTATACATGCATCTCCTTTTCTACTTTGATTAAATATTATTTTTTTCTTTTTTTTCAAAGGACTCATGATCTTTTCTTTTTTTCTACAAAAACAAATCGACGGAAATAGCAAAGCTCAGACAGCTTTCAATCGGTAAAGTGTTAAAACCGGAAGTTGTTAGTTATAGCTGTAGATTGAGCCAACAAGCGCCAACTCCCGGGGAGCAGAAAAATCTCGGGGAGCAGAAAATGGAAACCAATATAGGTGAATTAGACTTCTCAGGTGGCAGCCTGCGCATTTTAAGCTCCAGCCTTAGAAAGAATTATTATTTCAGAAGTAGACGGACAGAAGAGCATTTCCCTCGTTCCTTAGAATCAGTCCATCTCACTTCGGACATCACTATAAGGAACTTTAAAAATGACATCGCAATTACATTTATCTCATTAACATATTTAAGTTGTAATACTTGTATATTGTTTTTAAAATTTTAGAAACATTTATCTTGGCCCGCCAAACTTTTTTTTTTTTTCGATTTTTGCCAGCGACCGAAAATGTTTGCCCATCCCTGAATTAATGCACCATCACGATAATTAATTTAACGTGGTTAATCATATAAATTAGGTTCATGAATGAAAATTTAATAAATTTTCATTCGCATTACAGAAAGCGCTCTTTAATCCGGCACTGATTAAGCCGGATAGTTTGGTGAGGATTTGGATATTTATCGCCAACTCGCGATAATGTTTATCGTAACTATCAGTTGTTCATTTCAGTACATTAGCGAATCAGTTGTTCATGTCTGTGGGGGCGTCATGTTAAGGAAGGGGGACTTGATAATACTAAATGTACTTAGGGAAAGGAGGAATATATATCGAAAAGAAAATAGTACTAAAAATTGATTAATTTACTGAAATGAAAGCAGAACAAAATATATCCTGACACAATAAAAAACAAGTAATATAAAAAAAAATTTTAAAGTCAATTCCTACTTTTGTTTCACTCTATTGCAAAAATTCCTTTATAAATAATTTTCATTCATTTTTTTTAAGTTTATCTGGCGCCATCTATGGGTAGATATATGCAACTTAAATCTAAAAAAAAACTAAAATTACTTAATTACTGAATTCATATTTGAAGAAACTGTATTAACAGTCAAGTGTCATCCACTACAAGTTCAAAAAATGTATTTGAACTGGAGTGGAGGAATAAAAGCATTTTATGAACTATTGAAAATTTGAACAAGATATATATATAGGAGAGTGTGAGCTAATAGAAGGAATTGAATAAGGGATAAGATTTCTTCGTGACGAGAATTTTAATAAAGTATAACATGCACCTCAACAGTGGTAATTCATCACAAAGTACAACAATTTAGCATTGTATATTTATAACAATTCAGTACAGTACTGTATTGTATTACCAACTTTTCGGGCACGTACAGCCGTTTTGAAAAAGAAAAAAAAAACAATCGTGGAATTTCTTTTATCATTATTTTGATTCTTTAATTTACAATTTTAGCTATTAAATTTTAGTGAAATCAAATCGGACCTGATGGCCGGTGCTCTGGCGCTCGGCGTCGCAGGTTTCGGGTTCGAGTCCCGATGGTGTCATGGATGTTTGTAGTGGTTCGAAATCTACTTTAAACGTAGGTCCCTGTCTATTAAGATCGTCGATCGTTGTATGGATAATGTTACTCGCGTCCGTAAAATATCTTCAAGCTGCACGTGCCTCCTGGTTAGTGCTAAATGAGTAACAGCGTTCATCGGTGCAGTTTACATGCCTTCTTCAAGCCTTAGTTTGTATTGGGCTGCTGCTCACAGGAAAGGATTGATATGACCCAGTCCTCGACGCAATTAAACACAATAAAAAGTAAAATGCACTTATAAATAGGTTTGTATCGGCACGGCACAATGTATTTTAAGATTAACTTATACATTCTAAATCATAAATGTTTAATATTCATTAGAGACTCTCTTACAAAATTGAATTCTTATGGCAATTGTGTAGCTATATATACAATATTGGAGAGAAAATTATACCTTTCGGTAGAATTTTCAAGATTCTTCTTCTACGTTTCAATTCGAAGATAATCCGGAAAACTTCATCCTGGATTCCAGTAGTCAAGACGAGACTCGCCGACTCATCACACATTCTACTCGTTTTTCAAAAACGGTATTAATTGCGCAATGACGTTATTGCGCTGCCATGAAGTTTTCCGTCTCGAGAAATGAGGTGCTTTCCTCTACCCGTGACACTGTGGTAAAACGGGTTAAGGTTCAAATCTCCCTAGCGGCGTCTGTTGCAGTCACTGGTTTCTGAAAGGAGGTGACTCGATAGTCATTGTGACCCCTGAAAGTGCACCTGGAAGGCAACTTTCTTCTTCCGGAATCGCTCTTTTCTTTCAAGGTCGCTCCAACGCGGCACTTCGAAACGATATAGTTTTGGTTTGTATGTAACTCTGCCCTCCCCCTTTCCTTTTCTCTTTCTCTTTAGCCAGCCAGAAGTTTTCGTGGTTTCGTAACGGTTGTTTTTAACTCCTTTTAATTGTCACAGTTTTTATTTTGAAATACTTTTGTGAAATGTTATTTTAAATTTTGTATTTACTAACCTTTTACTCCTGTAAATTCTCTCGAGCATGGGCTCGTTTAATATTCTTTCCTTAGCTCATCTTTTGGATTTTAAAATTATGTTTTAATAATAATTATTGATATCGAGGTAAGGGAAATTCCCTGGTACTCCGACTAAACACCTACCGTTACGTTACGATTGCGGGTTGAGATGTTCGTGGCATGAGTAAGTGCAACTGATCTACTGATCAGTAAGAATACGTTGATATTCGTAATCTACTGGTAGTTTGGTTGGTCGCTCTACGGTCATTTTGTGCACACTTTGGGATAATTAGACCGGGACCTACAGTTTAACGTGGATTGCAGAACTACCACTACTACACCACATCATTGTGCCTTAGAGCTGAGTTGCCCCTTTTACAGTTTGGGAATGATGTGGGTGAGAAGAAGTCTGATTGGGCTCTGTGACGCTCTGGGTTTATATGAGACCGGGTCCTACGGCTTAAAGTGGATTCCGAACCACTCACAAAAATCCATGCCCCCGCCACGATTCGAACCTGAAACCTGTGGTACCAAAGGCCAGAGCGCTAGCCAATTGGCTATCAGGCCGCCAGATCTACTGATGGAGAACAACAATAAAGTGGTTGTAACGAAAATTCCGCTTTTCCTATTAATTTGTTCAATTCCTTCTATTAGCTCACACTCGCCCTATCTATATCTTGTTCACATTTTCAATCGTTCATGAAATACTTTTTATCCATCCACTCAAGTTCAAATAAATTTTTTTTGTGCTTGTAGTGGATGACACTGGACGTGAATGCAGTTTTTCAGATGTTAATTCAGTCACTAAATTTAATTAATTAATTATATATCTTTTTTTTTAGATTTAAGTTGCATATATATCTACCCATAGATGGCGCCAAATAAGCTTAAAAAAATTGAATAAAAATTATTTATAAAGGACTTTCTGCAATAGAGTGAAAAAAAAAGTAGGAATTGACTTTAAAAAATTTTTTGTTTATATTACTTATTATTATTATTTATTTATAATTTTTTTTGAAGGAAAATTTTCAGACAGTTTGATATCGAAATATCTGATATTGACTGTCTGACTGAAGACAGACACCATAACTGTATCTAATAAATTAGTGGGTCCTCTGTAACAGTTGTTCCTTACCTTATTTGTCCTACCATCCCCTTTTCAGGGAAATTAAATCTGAATCCCTGAAAATCTACCTTCTTTAAACTAACAGTTCAAAACGTATAGTAAAAGAAAAAAAAATTAAAAGATTATCATTTATATATAAGGGGTGATTAAAAAGTTTCCGTTTGAAGGCCAGATTTGGTGTGCCACTTCGAACATTTAATTTAGGTAATCACCCCACTGCCAGGTTGAATATACCCCTTTGATAAAACTCCTCTTTCTGCTGCTTGAAGAAACCTGAAACTGTACTTCTACATCCGACAGGAACAGTTGACCTTTCAAGGACTTTTTCAGGGCCTGAATGGCCGTGTGAGTGCTCTGAAGCTCGGTACCACAGGTTTTGGGTTCGAGTCCCGGCGGTGCCATGGATGTTTGTAGTGGTTCGGAATCCATTTTAAGCCATAGGACCCGATCTCCTAGGACTGTAAGAGCGTCACGGAGCAAAAGTCAGACTTCTACCCACGGGTGCTCCATCACAACAGAAGCTGCCCCTTTCCCTCCATCCATGAGTAGATCACTCATAGGATACCCATAACGCTGAGGATTAGTCACAACACAACAATTAGACTTTTTCAAGAGATCAAAGGCATGAAAATGGCATGGGGAGAGATTAGGACTGTGCCACAAACATCAAATTTACTTCTATCAATCATCTGAAGCATTTCATTTGTGAAGTCTTCTCTTTTATCACAGAACTGTAGTTGCGATCACCTGATGACAAAGAATTTTGTACGGAAACAGCTGTAAGGCATTTTGCATAATTCTGTACGTAATGGAATCTGCCAATTCCTTACGTAATTATACGAATCGTAATTCACTACGTACGAATCTGGCAATTCTGGCAGCAGCACTTGTCGGATGGATATGCGTGGGCTAAATTTAATACTTTCTTCAGCTGTTTTCACATTTTAAAGTATCCTGACTGATTTACAACTTCCCATTTTGCATTTGCAGTATTACTGATTGTATGTTCAAAGTTCTTGAACAAATTTCGAATTGTTCTTCAATCAGGATCTTTTCCAATTTTTATTAGCTCACACTTCCCCTTCTCACATTAGCTCACAAAACTTTTTATTCAATACTCCAGTTATATATATAATCTTGATTGAATATTTTCAATCGTTCATAAAATACTTATATATTATTAGATTTAGGTGTGATATTGCAGTAAAAATTTTTGAAAAGATTTGGACTTTCTTCAATATTCAAATGAAATAATAGACTTAATTTAATAAGAATTATAACAAGATTCGTATATTTCATGGAATTGGTTATTCTATTTAAAGATATACTCATGCATTGTTTTCTAAGAAATAACGACGAGCAATCGGCAAATATTAAAGTCGGTAACTTATTTTTCTTCGTTCGAGCTATAGAGGTAATTAGTCTCAAATGATCGATTGTTTTTCTGTAAAAGATTGTAAAATCAAACATTGCTAATATTCGAGATACAGAGGTCCATTTTTTTTTTTTTTTTTTTTTTTTCGAGTTACGGAGGGGAAAAAAAGTAGGAATTGACTTAATTTTTTTTTTTTATATATATTACTTGTTTTAACAATAGATGTGGATTGATTTTTTTGAAAATTTTTGTTGAAACGCGATCTAATCTGGGGGCATTCCCAATAAAACGCGTCGCCCTATTGAATTTCCTATATTGAAGCCTTCGATACAACTGTCAACAGTAAGGTTCCTTAAAATATATAAGAAAAATATAAATCAAAGTAAAAGGAATTTTAGGTTCAGTTCACTAAAAGATTAATTATAAATATTTAATGAAGAAAAATAATTGAATTAGAAAAAAAATTGATTTTTTTTTTTTATTTAAAATTCACTGTATTTGCAACGCCATCTACAATTCAATCTTTTAACTAATTTTGCAAAACTGTTTGTTTAAAATTCCAGACCTGTCTAACCAGCATGCTATTTATTTAATCTTTCTGCATATCACTGTTTCGCAGTAATGTCATTTCAAAGTTTTTCTTTTTGAAACACATTGTATATGAAAATTCATTGTGACAAATTTCAATCACCCTGTCAGGATGATACGCGTCACTGCAAAACAAGCATACCTCAAACATCTGTAAGACATACTTTCCCTTTACTTTACTCTTTCGAATCACGCCATTGCTTTTCATTTTGCATCATCAGTTTGTCATAAAAATAACAATTTGAAAAATGATGATTCTTTTTTTAATAATCTTGCGAGTGAGTTCGGGTTATTTTAATTTTAATTCTTCAATGGTAAAAATGCTAATTTAGATTATTTTATTCTACATTTATATCCAAAAAATTTAGAAATTGAAGGGAATTCTCGATTTAGGAGGAGATCCGTTTGAATATTGTTGTCTATATTCAACCGGATTTGAAAATTGTTGTCAAGAATTTATTTTAATTCTTGATTTGTTTGATTTTCGTTTTAATAGTATAATTAATCAGTTTCAATCCAACTTAAAAGAATTATGTTAAGAGAATGAAAAAGTAATGTTGCGGTTTCTTTTCCAGTCCTGAGTTTCTTATCTAACCGCTAGAATCTTCAGATATGTAGTAACATCAGCGTTATCTAAGAAACTGCACTGGGCTTGTTTTTATACCTCCTAAAAATGACTTTGGGTATTTGGTTTTAGCTAACTCCCTAAATATGGGATCTGGAATGTTTGATTGCACCCTAACTATGATATAAATGGGGAATTTCGGTTCAACATCGCTGTGTCGGATGTCAAACTAGTCACCCTAATTTTGAAACACTTTCTACCAGACTATACCAGCTCACAAAAATTTCTAAATTTGCATAACTATTTATAGTAATTGATCATCTTGCTCAGTTATAACAGTATTGCGCAAATCTTGATTCTAAAAATTATCTGAAATTATTCTAAAATTATCCATTCTGATATCCAAACTCCAGGCCACGTTTAATTTGTTTCTTAATTGTCATATCTCAATACATATCAGAAACAAGTAATATAAAAAATTTGTTTTTTAAAGTCAATTCCTTCTTTTTTTCACTCTATTGCAGAAAGTCCTTTATAAATAATTTTCATTCATTTTTTAAGTTTATCTGACGCCATCTATTGATAGATAAGGTAACTTAAATCTAAAAAGAAATAAAATTAGTTAATTAAATTTAATGAATGAATTACTATTTGAGAAAACTGCATTAACATCCAGTGTCCTCCACCACAAGTTAAAAAATGCATTTGAACTTGAGTGGATGTAGAGATAAAAGCATTTTATGAACGATTGAAAATGTGAACAAGATATATATAGAGGGAGAGTGTGAGCTAATAGAGGGAATTGAAAAAGACCTCTTGGTTCGTCATTTTACATTAAACCAATCAGAGAAGGCCATCTAAAGATAACTAATCCAACCATACCTGGGTGGGGATCTTCGTAGCCACTTTTAGTTTCTTTTTCCACAGCCTGATCAAAGGTACATGTGGGGTGAGAGGGCCTGTGGTTTCGTTACGCCGCATCTGAACAGTTTACGATGCGTGTATCCACTTTCCTTATTTTGCCATATAAAAGTCCTTGATTCAAAAACTCATTATAAATATTTAGCTTATACAATTTTAACTTTGTTCTCAAACATGATTCAAATTTCATGTTCATCCTTTATGGCGAATTCTAGGGATTCCTTTGGGTTAATGGGACTGCCAAATATTTTTCAGGTCCATAGAAGATATTTTGCTGCTTGAACGTCATTTTTTTTCCAGAGACAAAATAAAATGTATAATGAAGAGTTCAATTGATTCCACTTTATTTTACATTGTTAGTATATAAGTAGTGATTAGGGCGGATGATCTCATAGAGTGATAAATGTTTCGCCAAGTTGTTGAATTTTGTATATTGCTACAATTTACCAAACCGCTAATAAAGAATATTGATTGAATCTTGTACGGCGTTTGTGTGATGTAATTTGCAGAAAGACTTGAATAGTGGCATAGATTACCTATTAACTCTTGATAATTAAATTAGTAACAAGTAAGATAAAAAAAATTTTTTAAAGTCAATTCCTACTTTTTTCACTTCACTCTATGGCAGAAAGTCCTTTATAAATAATTTCATTCATTTTTTTTGAAATTTATCTGGCGCCATCTGTTGGTAGATATAGGCAACTTACATCTAAAAAAATCCTAAAATGAACGAATTAATATTTGAAGAAACTGTATTCACATCCGGTGTCATCCACTACAAGTTCAAACTAAATGTATTTGAAGTTGAGTGGATGAATCAAAAGTATTTAATGAACGATTGAAAAATTGAACAAGATATACATAGGGAGAGTGTGAGCTAATAGAAGGAATTGAATAAGTATCTATAAAGTAACTAACTATAAAGACTTGAATAGTTACAACTCATAATTTGAATAGTTACTAACTCATAAGTAACTATAAAGATTGAATAGTTACTTAGGAAGTGTGCCACGGAAGTCTGCTGCACATCCCATCAATCACGTCTGACTCCAACTCTCACCAGAGGGGGAGTCAGGAGGCAAGTTGGGCAAATGGGACAAACGGCTTGAATCTCCATTCGCTAAGGAATGCAGGAAATTGAAACTTATCTGAATCGTGCAACATGTAGTATGTAGGAGAAGAAGAGCTGAAATCCGGTTTTTCAGCTCACATAGGAATGACGAAAGTGGCAAAAAACGAATATATTTAAATTTGTGTCAACCCGACTCGTGGCATTAGGGCGGTTGTTCAATCGACGGGCAGCTTTGTTGTAGACACTTTCAAAAAACGAGGAGACTCGATGGCTTTTGGGATGTTCAGGATCTTGTCTTGTGAGTCGGACTACTACTACTAACTACTACACCACACCATATCACTGTGCCTAGACTGAGTTGCCCCTTTACAGTTTGGGAATGATGTGGGTGAGAAGAAGTCTGATTGAGCTCTGTGACGCTCTACGGTCATATGAGACCGGGACCTACGGCTTAAAGTGGATTCCGAACCACTACAAACATCCATGGCACCGCCGGGACTCGAATCGAAGCCTGTGGTACCGAGCACCAGAGTGCTAGCCACTGGGCCATTCAGGCCCCACATGAGTCAGGCTACCTGGTGTGAGTTTTACGGGTTTCTCCCATACGATACGCAAATGACGCGTAGTTCCCCTTAAAAGTCCCCACGGAAGGCATTGCCCTCCTCTTTCAGCGTCACGGAATCAAGTCAGACTTCTACCTACGGGTGTTCCATCACAACAGAAGCTACCCCCCTTCCCTCCTTTCATGTGATCCCACGGGTTCATGGACTTGGTCTGGATGTTGTTTTCTACCAAGTGGGGTGAGAAACAACAAATTTAGGTCAAGAGATACAAATTCGCTATCAGATATGACCCGAACCGGAGTGGTTGAGAATCTATACTGATGGCTCAAGTGTGGAACAGCGAATCAACGCTGGGGCAGGGGGTTTTCTGCGACCTGTTTTCTGTTTATACCCCTGTCGACCATTTTGCATCTGCTTACGACGGGGGAAGTCGAAGCTTTACGTATTGCCTTAACACAATTGCAGTGCCGAACAGAACAATTTACTAGACCAGTCATCCTATCTGACACTAAGGCAGCACTTTTGGCAATCAACTCCTCCCCAGCACCTCAGTCTACTTCCATCGTAAAATGTATCTCTTGTCTTGAAGACCTGGCCTCAAAGAACAGTACTGTACAGTACAGGCTGGTCTATTTGGAGTTCCCAGGGTTTACCCTGCACCTCCGTGTAATTTTATTCATAATTATTATATTTAAAAAGTTAAATTAAATCAGAAAATCATTAAAAAAGAACACAAGCTCTGTGTCAAAATAAAAGGAGAGAAATTAATTCTAGTATATTTAAAATTTTTACATGTAGAAAAGTCATAATTGTTGTTGAAGTAAATCTTTAGTAAAAAATTATTGACGTTAAACCTATACTTGTATGCCTGAAAGGACAAGAATACCGTTCTGCAGAGGATCCCAGGCCATTGACGGATCTTGGGTGATGAGAAGGCGGATTCTCTTTGCCAAAAAAGGAACGACCATCACCCAAACTTTTTGTAAAAGACATCTCTCTTCACTCGAAGAAACTGATGATCCGAGACTTCTTTCGGAACACTCCGTGAAGGCACCTCATCTAAAACCTGGTTTAATTTTATTCTAAACATCCCTGATCAACACATGTTTAAAGCAGTTATCCTCTTCAAACTCCTGACGGGCCATGATTGTTTGACCAATATCCTTTTCCGAATGAGAATATTTGAAAGCCTAAAATGCATGCTCAGCAATCTGGGAAAGGACATGGATTCATCCCACCTTCCTGTTGCCCTGTCTTGTTTCCTCTACCGTGTAGGGTCGTTACTGGGAGTTTAGTGCCCTCTTGGGCTAAACGTCACTATGTGATTTCCTTCGTTTCTCGCTGTTGTTTTTGTTTTTGTATTCCGTTTTGTGTTCGTGTTCTTTTTATTTTATTGCTTATTGTAGCTTGTTATTGGAAATAAAACAAGTAATACAAAAACAAATGAATGGATGAATAAAATGTATTTCATGAACGATTGAAAATGTGAACAAGATATATAGAGGGAGAGTGTGAGCTAATAAAAGGAATTGAAAAATATATATATTTACCGATTGACATTTTGACATGATTTTTTTATTTCAGACATCCACCCGACTGCCGAGACCAAACATGAAGACATGCTGCCTGCTCATATCGCTACTGCTGCTCTTTTCGGCATCGGATTGCGTCCTCTCTGCATCGGTCAGAACATGCATCATGTAAGTTCATGTTGCGCACTATTTTTCATGCGTCATGCTGTTCATTTAAAGTGTCGCTTGTTGTTTCATGATGGATCGAAAATCGAGAAATTTCTAGTCAAATGGTTTGTACGGTTTTTTTCTAGACATCTATAACAGGCTGGGTTCATGACAAAAGTATAATTTTTATTTTTACTCGGTCGAAATAGTGTAGTTAGAAATTAGTTTTTTTTTTTTAATTTACACAATGAAATTTTAAAATATCAAAAACAATTTACCGCAACTTAAAGAGAGCATCGTGCGATAAGTTTCATGAAAACGAAAATTATTGCAATTGCGATTTTATTGTTTTTTTCAATGAAAATAAATCTTGCAAGAATGAATTTCTGAAGCTACTTTTAAAAGTTTCTATTAGCCACTTACAAATTTTACAAACTTTTACAAATTTCTACAAGCCACTTTTACAAATTTCTACAAGCCACTTTTACAAATTTCTACAAGCCACTTTTACAAATTTCTACAAGCCATTTTTACAAATTTCTACAAGCTACTTTTTTACAAATTTCTACTTTTACAAATTTTACAAGCTACTTTTTACAAACAAGCTGCTTTTACAAATTTCTACAAATTTTTGTATCAAATATCACCCTTTTAATAATACATTTATAAAATATTGATTTAAACTAAATTAATTTGTAAATTATTTTCTGATACAAAATGTGATTAATATTATAGGCACTATATAGTTTACTATATTTAATTTAAAATAGAAATTATATTAATATTTAAAAGGAAATACTAATAACAAATAATACCATTTTAATAATATTTTTATAAAATATTGATTTAAACTAAACTAATTTGTAAATCTTTTCTGATACAAAAGGTGATTAATATTATAGGCACTATATAGTTTACTATATTTAATTTAAATTATAAATAATCTGTATTTAATTTAAAATAGAAATTATATTAATATTTAAAAAGAAATACGAATAGCAAATTTTACCATTTTAATATTATTTTTATTAAATATTGACTTGAAATATGTCTGTAAATTATTTTCTGATACAAAATGCGATTAATATTATATGCGCTAGATGGTTTACTATATTTAATTTAAAATAGAAATAATCTATAATAAATAATCTATCTTTAATTTAAAATAGAAATTATATTGATATTTAAGAGGAAATACTACCATTTACTAGCAAATATTATCATTTTAATATTATAATATATTAATAGTATTTATTTTTTTATATATTTATAAAATATTGATTTAAACTAATTAATTTGTAAATTTTTTCTGGTACAAAATGTGATTAATATTATAGGCATTGTATAGTTTACTATGTTTAAAATTGAAATAATCTATAATAAATAATCTATCTTTAATTTAAAATAGAACTTATATTGATATTTAAGAGTAAAAATACTACTAGTAAATATTACCATTTCAATATAATATTTATATAGGGGCCTGAATGGCCGGGCGGATAGCGCTCTGGCGCTCGGTACCACAGGTTTCGAGTTCGTGTCCCGGCGGTGCCATGGATGTTTGTAGTGGTTCGGAATCCACTTTAAACCGTAGGTCCCGGTCCTAATAGGATTGTAGAACTTTGCGGGGGCATTGTTACTCCGCGTCCGCAGCTTATTCTCAAGTTACACGCACCCTCTGGGTAATGCAAAGTGAGTAACGCGCTGTGCAGCGCTTGCCTTAAGGCATCCAAGACCAAGCTGTTAAGTGTTTGCCAGCTGCATTAGAAAAAAAAAATGTTATATTTATAAAATATTGATTTAAACTAAACTAATGTGTAAATCATTGTCTGATACGAAAAAATGTAATTAATATTATATGCGCTATATGGCTTACTATATTTTAAACCAACATTTAAATATTAGATTTTAGAAAAATAAATAAAATAAATAGAAGCTTGAATTCTTTTCTTCTGCATGTTCAAACCTAAAACGATGGAGGGCGAAACAATTTTTACTACAATTCATACAGAATTCTTTCACATTACCATTTCAATGTTTTCTCTGAAAGCATTTTAAAATGTTCTTCTGGGAGCTTTCAGAAATACTTTCTTTTTTTTTTTTTTTTTTTGTGCGAAAACATGAGAAATTCTGCAAATAGCTTGAAATGCACTGCCGTTTCCTTTTACTTGCCTTCCATTTTCCTTGATTTAATTATTTAGGAGCAAGGAAAAACGAAACTGGACAAGGCTGCAAAAATCTTTTAATGATCTACAAATCCGTTTATGAACTAAAATGGGCTTAGAAAAATTTTTGGAACGAAAAGAGTGATGCCAAAAAAATATTCAATAAGCGAGAAAAATTGGAAAATGCTTTTCGCAAAATGGTTCCTCACTTTTCCAATTTTTTCTTCTCATTTCTGTTCTATTTAATAATGAAAACTTCATTTTAAAAGATAAAAGTTCTTTATTATTATTATTATTTTATTAAAAAAACAAATGTCATTATTTATGTAAGTTAAATAATATCTTGAAGATTTATTTGAAAATACAATTTAGTTGGTTGATAACTTACAAATAAAAGGAATTATTTTATTCCTGAAAGTATGCCTCCATATTGTCTATATACTTCTGCCATTTCAAAGGCAGGTTGTTCAGGCCGGTGGTATAAACTAAATTTCGATAAAAATCAAGGAATTCCTGGAAGGCCACTTTTACAACATTGAAGGAATTGAATTGTTTTCATATTAACAAAATTGTTCAAATTGTGGAAGAAGTGGTAGTCAATGGGGAGCTAGGTCTGGTGAGTGTGGAGGAAGATGAAGAACTCCAATTCCTGTAGTTTTGCTGCAGTCATTTGTGCAGTGTGTGGTCTACCGTTATCACACAAGATAGGAGTCCATCTGTTCGCCAATTTAGGCTGTTTTTCTTTCTAAGTTTTTGGTCTCATTTTGCTCAGTTAGTTGCTGGGATCGATGAGCTAGATCGACATAATATGAAAAAATTTAGAATCAATTATAACCAGTCAGTAATAACCTGTTATTTTAGTATTGTTGCTTATAAATAAATATTTTTATTTATTTATTTTTTATTTCCAATGGCAGATTATGAACAGTTACAGCAAAAAAAAAAAGAACAACGAAAAAGAAAAAAAAACATACAACAACAACAAAAAAAATACAACAAAACATGCTGAAACAGAGTTCATTCATCTGACACTAATGCCAAGTTGCGGATCTTTTAGTCACTAAAAAAAGTGTTACCAGGTGCACCACGGGGAGGTAGATCTTCTGCGCACCCTATAAATAAATAAATATATAGATATATATATACATCGCATAAAAGTATCAACACTAAATTAACAGATTATTACAAACTGCCTATAAATGATTCTAAAGTATATTGCATATGATAAAAATAAATATTGAGTAAAAATTTAAATATTTCCTTCAAACTTTAATGTCAATCCTTCAATCTTATGAAAATAAAATACTACAGTAGAATTTTTTTTTTTATTATTTTCATTGCTTAATTTAAAACATTAGTTATTAAAAATTAATTTTAGTTATTAAATTTTAGTGTAATCAAAATCCGTCCGATGCTATCTTTCTCTCCCATCACACCGTTGTGTTAGAATCCGTCTTACTCGATAGCTAGCCAATTTTCTGCGGTGATTGAGAAGTGTGGTGAATTTCTAAGAAACCAAACCGTTTGATAAACAAAACAATTTTTAAAACCAATGATTAATAATAAAAATTGCTAATTGGTTTGAACACTTATTTGTACACCCAGCCGGATAATTTCACAACATCAGGCATTTTAAACTCGGAACTCATAAATAACTAAAGAGAAATTAATTGGAGTTTCTATTTTCATTGTTATGCAAATCACATCCACCGGCTTTTACTCGTTAATTTAAGAAAATAACCCCTTTTTTTTATTTAAATCGTGAGTTGTTCTATGCGAAGAAGTAATTTTCTGGTGAAGTCGGCTGATTAGGAAGAGTTAGTGTTCGGGTCGTCAAAGATGTAGCTTTAATGGTGTTTCGAAGGATTTGTTTAAATGATTCACCGAATTTCGAATTCGAAATTATTTTTTCCTCCTTTAATCGAAGTGCTTTTAATTTAAAGAGGCGCGTATCTGTTTAGATAAAGGAAAATATATGTTCGCTACAATTTATAAGACATTTGTGACTTATTAAAGTTATATCACACGCGTAACTTATTTCATTTATATTTATAATAAAGGATGACCGTAAAGTCTTTTTATAGTTTCAAAAATTTGTTACAAAAGCAGTTAATGAAATAAATAGGAGGAAATATTTAAAGGAGGTAAACATTTACATTTTTGTTGGTTCATTTTAATTTTAATTTTAATTTTATTTAATGCATCTCTATATGGATACCATTTGTTCCCGAAACACATGAAAATGATTTTTCCCGTGTTCACTGTCCTCATTGCCATCAGTGATCCTTTGCTTTACGTAAGTGTCATGTCTTGTCCGAGCTTTTAACATAATTTCTAGATACATCATACATACCAGATATCTTTTTTATTTCCAATGTTGTTGTTGTATCTGTCATGGAGGAGGGAGGAGGGGTGCAGATTCTGTTCGGATGGAGCACCCGTAGGTAGAAGCCTGACTTATGCTCCGCGACGCTCTTACAGTCTTAGGAGACCGGACCTACGGTTTAAAGTGCATTCCGAACCAATACAACCATCCGTGGCACCTCCGGGACTCATGACCCGAAACCAGTGGCACCGAGCGCCAGAGCGCCAGCCACTCGGCCATTCAGGCCCCTTTATTTCCAATGGCAAGAGAAAATGACAAACTTTTACGAGATCAAAACAGCGTAAAACACACACAAGAAAAAAAGAAACCATTAAGAGAGAAAAGTCAGTGTCTTATCAGCAAAGTTCTAGTACTCCAATATATTTTCATCTCAGAGTCCGCATGAAAATACGGAAATCTTGCTAAATGGTGTCTGTCCATGATCTCGTGTTTCCCACAGAGCGGGCAATTTGGGCTATCAAAAATGTCAATGTGGTGCAGATGGCTCGCCAAACAGTCACAGCCAACCACAAGTCTCAACGTCGTATCTGGCAAGGGAATGTTGAATTTTAACTTTCTTAGATTGGGACAGGCCGCCCGCATTCCATCGTAAGACACTCAGCCTACATGATGTCCCACAAAGGTGATAACTCTTGGAGCATTGTTGCATGCCGATAGTAGTAGTTCTTTTAGCCGCCTAGGACGTTACCAGGGTGCACCACGGGGACCTACTGGGGCACCCCTACATACCAGATATAACCCCTCAACATCTTTCTGTGGGGTTATGTTAAAGATATTGAACAATTGTATGGGGTACCCATGTAAAGCAGAGAATGGCTGATGACATTGATGAGGGTATGCTACAGTCAACATCGCAATAAATTCTCTTGATATGTTTAGTGCAATAAATGGTACCCATATAAAGATGTATCCAATTAAAATTAAATTAATCAGAAAAACTTATATTATACTTCTCATTATGTACTAATTTTTCCTTTGTCATTTGTTTTTGTAAGACATTTTTGAAACTATAAAAGAACTTTATGGATCACAGGATAAAAGTTGTTTTGTCGAATATCGATCAGTGATTATTTATCACTAGATTATAGACTGCAGCAGATTCAACGAGGGGAACCATCCAGTAGGCCTGCAACCCATAATGTACCCTCAACTTGGAATGAGCACCCCTCAGGAATGACATCTTGGATCGCACCCTTTAGCAAAATTCTATCCCCTTCGACTTAATTGCAATAACTGATGATCATATTATTATGAACAATACAATTTGGCTCTACTTGTGGGACCATTTGTAATGGGCAAGATGTCTTAGATTTGAATCCTCTGGGGGCATCCATTGCAATCACTGCTTTCTGATACTTGTAAATCCGATGGCGATTGTGACAACGTGTGCTAAATGTGCATCGACAATCGTGCTGCCTGATGGGAGTTTTCAGGGTTTCTCTCGTATGACATGGAAATATGGGGGAGTGTAGTCACCACTAAAAATCCTTTCAAAAATTTATGTCCTCTTTTAATCACCGGTATTTGGCTGCTCATGGTGAAACAAGGTTCACTGCAAGAGGGCCCAGGTTGCAATCCGCTGGCGGCGTTGTTGTCACTGTTTTTAGATACGAGAAGACTCGAGGGTGATTGTGACAATGCTTGTAATGCCATTGTTAATTTGCCTGGTAGGCTTTTTTTTTCTAATGCAGCTGGCAAACACGTAGACAACTGTCTTGTATGCCTTAAGGCAAGCCCTGCACAGACGTTACTCACTTTGCATTACCCAGGGGGGCGTGTCACTTGAAGATAAGCCACGGACGCGGAGTAACAATGCCCCGCAACGCTCTGCGATAATATTAGGACCGGGACCTACGGTTTAAAATGGATTCCGAACCCCTACAAACATCCATGGCACTGTCGGGACTCGAACCCGAAACCTGTGGTACCGAGCGCCAGAGAGTTGGCCACTCGACCACTCAGGCCCCCGGTTCACTGTTGTTCAAGCAGAAAATCATGTGCAGGGGGCATTTTGGAGAGACAATTTACTATAAACAATCTGGCACACTAAGGACCACGACGTGTCGGATCAGCGATTCTGCCAGATTATCGAACTCAAAATATAGTTTTAACGGGGACAAAAAATATATATATCATTTTGAGTAGAAATTTAAAGGATTAAAACACGAACATTTTAAACCCGTGAAGACGATATCAATATCCGACCAGCTATTTCTCCAGTCTAGCAAACTACAAAATCGAAACTCAAACATTGAACGTTTATTGAATTGCATATTCTTGTATTAATAGAAAAATTACAGCACAAAAGAAACATGAATACTTCACAATGATAGCTAAAATAAGTTGTGACAAGCTATTTTATGGCAAGAAACAATACACATGTGTTACTCTTTAAAGAAATGCATTTGATGTCGACTTGCTTCTGGAATCGGATCTTTTCTTTAAAAAATCATTTCTAGGGATTGCAATACCGGGATACCGATTACCAGTATTTTGAGCCATTTGTAAAAATTTTTAATATCGGTATTCACAAGATTAAATGCCGTTTTCGGTATTTACTAGAAATTTAGAATTCTTATCTGTGTAATTCTTATTCTATAACAAATTCTTATCCTTGCTCTATAACAAATTCTTATCCTTGCTCTATAACAAATTCTTATTCTTATTCTATTCTCCACAAACCTATCCACATTCAGAAGAATTCGGTACCGTTATCGAAGATTACGATGACATTCATGTTGATAGTGAAAAGGAATTGTGTCGTGAACAACAATTAGAATTGGCGATAACTAAAAAAATTTCAACAAACCCAAATACAATACAGAAATCAGCTGTATCCAAAACAGTCCGACGAGAAATAGATTTATTTGAAGAGGAGGGATTGAGAGGTAAATACTTGGAAAAAGTATATTGCGCTTTGCTAACAGTACCACCCACTAGCGTAGATGCTAAAAGAGCGTTTTCGACAGCTGGTCATTTTTTCACAAAATTACGTTCCAGGCTTAATGATAGTACGATTGATGCATCATGCTTTTAAGATCACATTTCAAAAATTTGTAATAAATAGTACCACAGACTGAATAGTGATATTGACACTCTTTTGTGATTTAAATAAATAAGATGTTCCTTTACTTTTTGTGATTCATTATATTATACTGTTATAATTTATAAGTTACAATTTTTTTGTGATATTTACATTCTCTAATAAAACAAAAAAAAGCACCCGTGATTTTCTTTTTTTTTCTAAAATTTCTACTATCGGTATTAAAATCGGTATCCCGGTATTAAGATCTAAAAAATACCAGTATTGAGCTTTTGGTCCCATATTGCAATCCCTTATCATTACGAATTATAGATAAATGTACTAGTTCTACAGATTCTTTTATGTATTTAAAGGAAACGAATAGTTATGATAAATACTGGGTAGAAATGAGAGCAATGGTATGTAACGACTTTTTAATCAAGGTGACCAAACACCCGAATCCACATGAAAAAATTCGAAAACGAACGGCACGATGGGTGCGGGTTGTAGAAATTGCCAAACCATCGAAAGCCGGATTAGAAAGTGACTGCTGTATCCGGTTATGATGAAAGTTCTGGCCATTTTTTAAAGGATAATCAACACAGTTCCAACCTATAACTAACTATAATGAATTAGTTGATCCTCTATAAAAATGTTAAGTGACAGTTGCTCAGTAGTCATTACAATTACAACAAAGTTTCCAATTGTTGAAGTTTACTGTCGAGGGTGAAGTCAACTTAAAAAGCATTGTTGCAAGAAAAATGATCTTCGTAGATGAACAGAAAAGGACTGTGATCATGTAGACTAATTAAACAAATTACTGAGAGTCTCCTAGAAGAATTTAGCCTGGGGATGAATCTTCGCCCACTCTATTTTCCAGACCAGGCACCAATAGATGACCCTCTTTTTTAGATGCTTCCATAACGCGTTTGCTGGAATTAGGCCAGATTCCCCCAGATTCTAAGATCGCACATCGCAAATCATCAGCTAATCAGCTGCTCTCTTGGCCATTCTCTTTTCTTATAGACTGAAGTTTTGCGACGTGCGATCTTAGAATCTGATGGGAAACGAACTTAGCTGACTTCAAGGGATTTGGTTGAAATGAAATATGGCTGTTTTAAACTGTTTTTGACCAAGACTTGAAAGGTTTTTGATTTGATTTTTCCTTCCAGAAACTGCGGCCAGTGTAAAAGATGTACGGGGAGTACTTCCTGGGGCAGAGGTGCGCCGAGGAGTGCATCAAGACGGGAGGGTTCCTGGTGCCCGACTGCAACGAGCCCACCACCATCATGCGATACCTCTCCAAGCTGGCTTGACGCTCCTTCCCCTTCCTCCCGCACACGCTTGTGCTGTAACGCCCACCACCGCCCACTACGCCACTGAACAATAAAAAAAATGTTTTTATTCTCATGGAATTTTCTCTCTTTCACTTGCCACTAGTTTACATTTCATGAAATAGTCAATCGCGCAGACCAACGATAAAAATAAAACAAGTAATATGAATAAAAAATTTTAAAAAGTCAATTCCAACTTTTTTTCACTCTATTGCAGAAAAGTCCTTTATAAATGATATTCATTCATTTTTTTAAGTTTATCTGGCGCCCTCTATGGGTGGATACATGCAACTCAAATCTAAAAAAAAAAAAAAAACTAAAATGAATGAATTAAATTTAATGAATGAATTAACATTTGATAAAAACTGTATTAGCATTGAGTGTCCTCCACTACAAGTTAAAAAAAAATGTATTTGAACTTGAGTGGATGAATAAAAAGTATTTTATGAACGATTGAAAATGTGAACAAGATATATATAGGGAAAGTATGAACTAATAGAAGGAATTGAAAAATACGTCTTACTTTTTGGGCACAGTAGTATATTTCTTTTCAGGCGAGAGTCTATAGGTTAACTTATACGCAGTAACTTATATTCTCTCTCTATATATAGAGAGGGAGAGTGTGAGCTAATAGAAGGAATTGAATAAGTACAAAACAACCCTATATCATATAGTTTTTCCACAAATCACAGTCCAACTTAAGAATTTAGTACATAAAGGAAAAAAAAAACCCTTTTTACCATAAAATATATTAATTGAATGAATAAAGAAAACCAATATATTAAAACAATCCTCCCTAAAAAGGAAGACAAATAAGTTGAAGACAATCCCAACACTGTTCATTCAAGGGAAAGCGTAAAGAGATCATTTGAAAGGCATGCACTTTATTATAAGGACTTGTAAAACTTTATGTTAATTAATTATTCAATTACAGGAGGGTTATTCAAAATGAAGGAGCAGCTTTTAAATTTTTATTTACGATATGTGGTACAATGATGGCTCCCATATTACACATAAATGAATATAGGTATTTTTTATTTCAATGATTATACCGTCTTGACATCTAATACAGGGTTATTCAAAATGGAAGAGCAGAATTTAAATTTCAATTTACAATGAAAGAAGCAATGATGGCTCACTATATTACCTCTCAATGGATAGTGTGCCTTCAACGTCAGCACCATTTGCTATGAGACAAACATTGAATGGGTACATCTGCTCCTTCATTTTGAATAATCCTGTTTTATAACTTAACAAGTAATATAAAAAAAAAAAAGTTTAAGTCAATTCGTACTTTTTTCACTCTATTACAGAAAATGCCTTTATAAATTATTTACATTTATTGTTTTGAAGTTTATCTGGCGCCCTCTATGGGTAGATACAGGCAACTTAAATATAAAAAACACTGAAATTAATGAATTAAATTTAATGACTGAATGGATATTTGAAAAAACTGCCTTCACATCCAGTGTCCTCCACGATAAGTTAAAAAGAAACTGCATTTGAACTTGAGTGTATGAATAAAAAGTATTTTATGAACGATTGGAAATGTGAACAAGATATATATATAGGGAGAGTGTGAGCTAATCGAAGGAATTGAAAAAAAAGGAAGAGTTATGTTTAAGCTATATGAGTCCGTTGAGATGAGAGATGATTAAGTCCGGATATATTCCAAAAAACATTAAATATATATAACTTAAAACAAAGCACTACAGAGTTTTTCAAAATGAAGGAGTAGATGTACTCATTCTATGTTTGCCGCATAGCAAATGGTGCTCACGTCGAATGCATGTTGAATTCAATGCAAATTTAAAAATTTTTGCACCTACATTTTGAATAACCCTTTATTATTGAAAGTGAATTTAGAAAATAAATGTAATTTACACAAACAAATATTTAGGTTAAAAAAGTAATACTGATTGGTAAAATCTCATAGTTTTAGTTAATAATAACAAAATATATAATCTCATTGTGTAAATGGTAGAAAAAAAAGAGATTTCATTTTTGGAATCGCCATTTGAAATAACATAAAAATGTATCAATAAAATTAAAACAATTTAAAAAAAAAAATTTCTGGTATATCATTATCTTTATACAGGGTATAACGCCTCGACCAACATTAGACCAACAACGCCTTCAATAAGAGGGCCACTTTCAGGTTCACGGGAACACGTTAATTTTTATTTACAAGCATTTCTGTAAATAAAAATTAACGTGCATTGCATTAAATATAATATAAATAGAGTTTTGCATATATATATATATACGCAAAACTCTATTTATTACAAATTATTGTTCACAGAATGTGAAAAATAAAGAATTAAATTTGATTTGCAAGTGAAGTTGACACCAAGAACGGACATGGGTAATCTGTAATTAACGTAAAAAGGGGATCTTTAATTGTTTCGACCTGTGAAGGTTGCTAATTTCATGAGGTCTCATTATGTTATCTGCTACCAGATTTGATTAGCAGGTGGTTCTCTTTAGTACCAAACACTAATTGCATGTAATATAAATATCCACAACACTGCTTATCTGCTGTCAAATTTATGTGATGGGTTGTTATGTATGTACTTGTCAAAAGTATATTCATTCCTCTATTCTGGGAACGAAATGCTACAAGGGAGTAGTCGAATTATCACGATCACTTAGATGTTACGCTTATGATTAGCGACACAGTTTCTGTTATACTTTGTAAAAAAACAACTATTTCTAGAAAATAATAGCATAAAGCAAAAATACAAATGCCAATTAAGATCCCACCTGATTAAAAGAAGAACTAAAATTTTACTGTATAAAACTCTCATAAGACCAGTATTAACATATGCATCTGAAATATGGTCTTTGAAATCTTTGACAGCACTCTTTGCAACAACAATCTTGCAGCAATCTTTGAAAGAAAGGTGCTACGAACTATTTTTGGTGGTATCAGTGACAATGGAAATTGGCGAGGAAGATACAATTTTGAACATTACAAACTTTTTAGAGATATTGACATTCCAAAATTTATTGAACAGAATGAGATGGGCCGGTCATCTCATGAGAATGGAAAGCGATAGAGCTGCTTTGAATGTTTTCAATGCAATCCCTTTTGGGCAACGACCAGGGGGGAACACCGAAAAGGAGATGGGTCAACTGTTTAGACTCTGATTCTAATGCTATTAAGATAAAAAAAAAAAAACTGGAGGTCCACGGCCAAGAGGAGAACAGCCTGGATGGGATCTTTTAAAGAAGGCCAAGGCCCACAACGGGCTGTCGAGCTAGTTGCTTCATCTTATACATGTGAACAAGTGTTTTCAACTATGAATCTTAGAAAGAATTACTTCAGAAGTAGACTGGCAGATGAGTATTTAGCCTCGTTCCTTGGAATCAGTACAACTCACTTCGAAGCTCAATATGGGGAACTTTTAAAAAATGAAATCGCGATTTCATGCATCTCATTAACATACTTAAATTGTAATACTTGTATTTTGTTTTTAAAATTTTAGAAAAATTTATCTTGGCCCGCCAAACATATTTTTGTTTTCGATTTTTGGTCCGCGACCGAAAACGTTTGCCCATCCCTGTCCTAAATGTTTTAATAATAGCATTTGTTTACTTGAAGATTTGAAATATGAAATGTGCTCCCATTTCACTTTGAAAGTGAGGCAAGTATGATTAGAGATGTTGCTGTCACCCATTTGGGATAAAAAACAACAGAGTAAAGCTTCTTTGTCTGTGAGGTAGTCTGTGTCTTGTCCTGCACTCCTAGCGCCAAATCGCCAAGTGAATCAACAAAATGTCTGCTGCGATTTTAAACTGAAAGGAAATCAATTATTACTCAACGTTTTGTTGACACAGGCTTTCAGGTTTGAGTCCAGACAAGGGCATTTGTTAGTGGTTCGAATCCACGTTAAGCTGCAGGTCCCTGTCTAATTAGCTCAAAGTGTGCGCAAAATGACTCTTAACCGACAAACCAAACTAAATTAACGTTTTATTGAACTGCATCCTTAGTTTTGCCACCTAATTTTTTTCAATTAATTAAAAAAACATAAAAATTAGTCGATTATTTATTTTCTGAGTAGTGAGGAGGATGATTCTTTACCTTGATAGAAAATACTCTAAAATCTATCTATTAAAAAAACTTGTAGAGGAAAATTTTTCTTTTTTTTTCTGCCACATAATTTAACTTCCGACGAGCGTAATTTTTACACACACATACATTTTAATTATTGTTTAAGTTTTATTTATAACTTTTGAGCCTGTAATGAATTTATTTAATCTTTATTTTCGTTTCAAATAATACATAACAGGCGGGCTACAAAGTTCGCAGGCTGACACATAGTTAGCGCTACTAGTATCCAATCCATATGATTTTTAGTTAGCCCTAACCTTCAAAAGACACGTGTATAAATGTGGCAGCTGTTGCACTATTAGTATGCAAGTTATAGCATTTTTAGTGTTCATCACGTGCAGTCCACTCGGCTGACTGTCGATTGACTCCGGTGTCAAATGATGGAGCCATGTTTCATCCATTGTCACATATCGACATAAAAATTCGGGTTTATTGCGATTGAACAGCTCCAAACACTGCTTAGAATCATCCATTCGTTGTTGATTTGGATCGATTGTGAGCTCGCGTGGCACCCACTTTGAACAGAGCTTTCGCATATCCAAATATTCATTCACGATATGTCCAACACGCTCCTTTGATATCTTTAGGGTCTCAATCAACTTCACTTTTACGGTTATCAGAAATTATTTTGTGGACTTTTTGATGTTTTCGTTGGTAACAGCCTTCTTTGGGGCGTCCACTGCGTGAATCGTCCTCGGTGCTCATTTCGCCTCGTTTAAATTTAGCAAACCACTTTTCTACGGTTGATTTTCCTGGTGCAAAGTCCGAATAATGTTTATCAAGCCGAGCCTTGGCTTCAATAGTATTTTTTTTCGCCAAAAAGCAAAGCTTTATTAACACACGAAATTCCTTTTCATCCATTTTTCCAAACAAACAAAAGTTGCTTCACTAAAAGTTGCTATAACTCAAATACTAATAGTGCAACAGCTGTCAGAGTTATATGCGTGTCTTTTGAAGGTTAGGGCTAACAAACAATCATATGGATTTAATACTAGTAGCGCCGTCTATGTGTCAGCTTATGAACTTTTCAGCCCACCTGTTATACTAAGAGTAATAAAAATTCTTTTCTTATTTCAAATTGCTCGATTCCAATTACCCATTCCCGTTGATTCTAACAGTTTTAATCAGTTATGCGCACACTCCCGAAGATAACTGTGCATGTGCATGAGTTCACTGTATTGGGGTCAATTCGTCAACTATCGACGGTGGGTCGATAGTTGACGAATCGAATCTCTTGCAGGAGGATAAGAAATAAAGAAAGACAAATAAAATGCGATTGAGAGATCCTGCTTTTAGACGGACTCCCCTTATCATGTTCCCTGCTTTCAACCTTTATCAAATTCTAAAAATTTTACGACACACATACTAACAACACTCGGTACCACAGGTTTAGGGTTCGAGTTCCGGCGATGCCATGGGTGTATGTAATGGTTCGGAATCCACTTTAAACCGTAGGTCCCAGTCTCATATGACTGTTGAGCTTAGTGCTGACAACCCTACCCCGTGAAAAAAGAAAACAACATCTCTAGTCTCGAAATCTGCCAGTAGGTAGATGGCCTTGGCCCTCACTGGGATGTTGCGCCAATGATGATGATGATGAAACTAACAAAAAGGATGTTTTATACGACTTTTTGAAAGGAAAATAACTTAGGGTGAAGTGGTTTGGTTTGTCGCTCTACGGTCATTTTGTGCAAACTTTAAGTTGATTAGACCGGGACCTACAATTTAACATTGCTTTCGAACGACTTACAAGCATCCATGCCACCGCCAGGATTCACACCTGAAGCCTGTGACACCAAAAGCCAGAGCGCTAGAAAATTGGCCATCAGGCCGCTGGGGGTGAAGTGGAGAAATTCTGGTAAGTCAACATAAACCTTGACTTTAACTGTTTGTATCTCAAAATAATTCAACGTCCTCATTGGTGCAACAGCCCCCATGACGGCTCAAGGCCGTCTACCTGCTGGCAGATTTCTAGAGAGGAGATGTGTTTCTTTTACAGGGTAGGGTTGTCGTCCTATGCCCAACGTTATGCAATCATATTAGATCGGGACCTAGGGTTATCCATGCCACCACCGGGACTTGAATCCGAAACATATGGCTCCGAACTCCAGGGTACTAGGGGTTCAACAGTAAAAGTTGCTGTTTCGATTCTCCCATGAAAAGTGTAACTTCAAATAACCTTTCCTTAAAATTATATCTATATTTATATATATATAGCAGCACGGCACCTGCTACGAGTTGCAATTGAAACCAAGTGGATTTTATTGATAAAAGAAAAACACACGAATCCATTTACTTCATTTTATTAATTTTGTTAAAAGAATTTGCAGAGTTTGAGCTCTATTTGGGAAGGCAACTGCAGAACTAAAAGCCGTGTGCACTAGCTGTGAAAGTTCATAAACATCTACATAAGAACAAACAAATTTATAAACGCATTACTAAAAGTGGTCTGGTTAATATCTTGCAGAAGAGAGAGAGGTGAGAGTCGTAAGGTAGCGATGAATTGTAGAAATATACAGTAATTAGAAGTGGCTGCTACTTGAAAATGAGGAATTAAGTTTAATAGGGGTTAGTGCAGCAATCGAATTTGTTAGTAATGGATCAGGAATTCGGGAAGAACAAAGAGGGTGTTATTACACACGCGCATACTGTGAGCAGAGTGGAGGATTCGTGCTCGAATTAAATGGAATCCGGCTTCTGATTTGGTCTTCGAAACTATTACTGTTTCCAAAAAGTAAGACCCATTATTTTTTTTTCAAAAACTCTTTATTTATTCTTCCAAATTTATTTCATCGCCTTCAAAGGAATCCCCTCCGGACACAATGCACTTATACCAACATTTTTTCCAATCCTCAATGCATTCTAAAAAGTCATTGGCAGGGATGGCCTTCAAAGCGCGTGGCGGTTCACGTTGAATCTCTTCAATCGACTCAAAACGGTGTTCCCGGAGTGGTCCTTTGAGCTTAGGGAATAACCAGAAGTCGCACGGTGTGAATACGGCGGTTGCGGAAAGATAGGGGCATAGGGACATTTTTGGCGAAAAGGTCACGAAGAATCAAAGCAGCGTGAGCTGGCGCGTCCAGTGTTTTTGGTAACAATCGAGATTGGACGCGTTTGAGGCCTAAAATGTAATGGACCGATCCTTTGAAATTCCAACAAGGTCTCTAATTGTAAATCGACGGTTTGCAAGCACCAAATCTTTAATTTTTTGGAAATGAGCTGATGAATGGTCGACGGTTGAGGTGGATGGTCAACCAGAGAGCTCTTCGTCTTCAAAGCGTTCTCTGCCGTCTTTGAACTGTTTATATCACTTGTAAACATTTCTTTCCGATATAGGAATGCTCACCAAATGAAAAAAATATGATACAGAAAAACATTATCATTTTATCTGAAAAAATCTAGTTTAAAATCTCCCTTTTAAGCATTTTAGGTGTCACAAGGAGCGAAGACTTTTTTGACAGAGAAACAATAATTAAACATTTGTGTTTTCTTACAAAGGGAACAAAGGGAAATTCTTAAGGAAAATATCTATTAAAATATACCAAACAATCAATCTTCCATTGTGAGAAAATCTAGGGCAAATATTTGCTCTTTCAAGAAAAAGGGGAAATTATTCCCTTTCTAAAGATGTGCATTCTAGAGTATTTGTTTGGGGATAAAAATCATAAAACTTTTCTACTTTTACCCCAAAGCGGGCTCTTTGATTTCAACAAAAGAAAAAAAGTTTATGAGGTGTAAATTCAAGTTGTGATATTTTTTCTTTTCGTCTTGTTGATGAATCATTGCTAAAGGGTTAAAAAGGTAGGACAGTAATAAAATGGAGAGCATCCCACTTTTTTAAAAGAACAAAAATTGAGGCAAACATGTCCCTTCTTTTTCAAATCCTTCTATTAGCTCCCACTCTCCCTATATATATCTTGTTCACATTTTCAATCGTTCATAAAACCCTTTTATTCATCCACTCCAGTTCAGATACACTTTTTTTTTTTTACTTGTAGTGGAGGACACTGGATGTCAATACAGTTTTTTTCAAATATTAATTCAGTAATTAAATTTAATTAATTAATTTTAGATTTTTTAGATTTAAGTTGCCTATATCTACCAATAGATGGCTCCAGATAAAAAAAAAAAAATGAATGAAAATTATTTATAAAGGACTTTCTGCAATAGAGTGAAAAAAAAAGTAGGAATTGACTTTAAATTTTTTTTTTTATTACTTGTTCGTACTAGAGTTGGGGCTGCATCGCCTTTGTTTGCTTTTCTTAGTGAGCATTTAATTAAGAAACGTTCTTCTCAAAAAAACATTCGTTCCCACCTTCTTATTAAAATATATTCGTTCTTTCGGTCTTACTTAAAACATTCTTCTTCTCAAGCCATACATGTATTTAACTCTGCACTTATTAAAGATAAATAAGCACACAAAAAATTTTGTTCGTAACTCTATTCATTTTGTATAAAATATAACAAATCGATTCAAAAGTTCCTATAAATGAATAATTTATTTTTAAAAATTATTTTGAAAGGAAAATATCATGCAAGAAAATTTACTAATAGAATATAAATGCCAAATATTTAAAACAATTAAATTAACAGCTTAAAAAAATAAACCATTTGTTTTGAAAATCTTTGACAGTAGACCTTTTCCTCCCTTCGCGCCAACAGCATAGAATATTAATAGCCAACAGTAAAGATTGTCGCCGAAAATCGCCAAATTGTCATCACATATGTTTTTACATTGTTGTTTAAGTAAAAATCACGTGAAAAAATATGTTTGTCCCAAACTGTTACTATACTCTGTTGTTAAAATGAGATCATATTGCTTTAAAAGTTTTTAACAAATATTCCTATTAAATTTCAGCAAGTTTTTAATGTTTGATAGTATATGCCGAATATAGGAATAAATTATTATATGCTAATATCCGTTTTACTATATTCTGAGTTATATTTAAAGGATTAGATTTTAATGGACCAAAAGAAATTCCTGATTTTTGGCTCTCAATTTTATGGACTGCAAACTTTACTAAAGAATTTAGAGAATTTGTGAAATAAATTCAATGACTTTTATTAGACTCTTATATCTGTAAAAAACATTTTTTTTTCATTAATAAAATATTTTTTATAGTTTTAATGGTATAGTATTTGCATTAGCTTAAAAATATTCTTGTAGTCTAAATTTGCTTACAATATATATATATATATATTAAAATTAACAATACTTAATGTATAGTAGAAGTATTAGTAGAATGAAGAGAATGTATTATAGAATAATTGAAGGCGAGTAAAAGAAAATTGTGCATTTAATCACAAAAAGCTATATTAAAATAAAAATATAAAATAATAAAAAATATAATATTTAATATTATAAATATTATTATTTATTTTATATAAATAATATATAAAAATATAATATAATATGCAAATTATATATAAATATAATTTGTTCTTAAAGTAATAGCTATTAACTTCTTAATATAATTTATACAATATAATATAACTTCTGTAAGATCTTCTTTCATTGTAGATCCAAGATAGCTTTTAATAAGCCTTCAGTGATAAGAAAATTCTCTCATCATTTACTTTGTATGTTGCTAAAACAGGTCTTGGCTACTGGTTGTATTATTGAAATATGCAACTGAATCGTGTCTCTTTTTAACTTTAACAATAATTTCAGAATTTTGAAGAAAAAAATTTTTTTTTTTTTGTAAAAAGAAAGTCGGGAATCGGGTTTTTAAACTCACTTGCGATTCCTTCAAAATGGTCCCATCGTCTGATATGCGTACATAAATAATTATTATGTATTAGCATTACTAAAAAGAAAAAATTAGATTTAGAAAATTTTTTGACCATTTCACATTTAGTAATTTTCTAAGACTATTTATTTGGGTTCTTTTTTATTTTATTTAAAACAATTTAACTGGATTGAATTGCCTAGCGTGTTGAAGTTCTCAACTAAGATTTGGATCCCCTTCCCTCTGGTTGCTATGTTCCCGCCTTTAGTTTCTGGATCCTTCCCTGTGGTACATTAGATTTTCCTTGTAATTTCTTAGATTTACCCTCTAGTTTATTGAAATGCTCCTGTAGTTTTTTAGAGTCCCCATGTAATTTCTCGGATTCCTCCATGTAGTTTTTAGTTCGGCTTGTAGTTTCTTGGATTCGCCACTGTAGTTCCTTAAATTTGCCCTGTAATTCCTTGGGCTCTCCATTTTAGTTCCTTTTCACCTGTAGTTCATCATGCTCCCCTAGTTTCTTGAGTTCCCATGTAGCTCCTCAGATTCCCCATGTAGTGCCTTAAATTCCCAGTAGTTTCCTGGGAGCCCGACTCGTGGCTCAGTGGCAACGTGCAGCTGGTGAGCATTATGACTGAGGTTCAATCCGCTAGTGGTTTTGTTGTAGACGGCAACAAACGGCAATTTTGTTCGGCATCATGCCTCGTTCGTCGCACTACCTGGTTGGAGTTTTCTGGGTTTTCTTCCATACGATGGACAAATGCGGATAGTTCCCACTAAAAGTTCACCCGTAAGGACTACCCTCCTTCTTCATCTACTCGGAACCAAGTCAGGCTTCTACCATAGGGTACACCATCACAACAGAAGCTGCCCCCTTTCGATCCATCCATGAGTAGACTAATCATGTCCATTCCGCATTGCACGAAGTTCCCCTATAGTTTCTGATTTCTTCCTGTAGTTCTTAGAATCCTCTCCGCAGTTTCCATTCCTAAAATTGAAACTAATTTGTTGGATTCGGGTTCAGATAATCAAAGGCGGGCATAATAGTTCCCATCTTTACGCCAGAGATAAGTAGAATAAATCCATTAGTCGGAAAGTACTTTTGTTGAATTTGAAAAAGAGAGGAGGATATTATATACTCCCAAATGCAACCCTTTGTGTGTTCTTTCAAAATATGGTGTCAAAAGTTCAGCTATATAGGCACAAATGAAGTAGGGAAATATTATGAAAGTCTGGTGTTTTTATTTTGTTTTTAATATAATAATTTATAACAGAACCAAATGTACTGAAATTATATTCTTTAGTCAAAAATGTGAATGAAAAAAGTTAATTAATGGAATAGTTTAATGCATGCTATATTCAAATGGTAACAAACACAAACATCTGCAACAAAAATCCAAAACGTTTTAAAAGTGATCCTGATAATCATTTTTTCTCGGTATGATATAAATCATGAACAAAAAAACAATTATGAAATATTTAAATGCAAGCAAATTTCTTTCATCAATCATTCAATCATGCAATCATCTGATAAACAATGCCAATTTCATTTCTGAAATTATTAAAAAAATCCAAAAGTTTCTATTAAGTTTCGAAGAATACTTACTGAATAAAGTAATGTTAAGAAAATAAGAAATGTTCTATTTTTACTTTTTGAGAAGCTTTCTGGTAAGCTTCTAGCTTTTCTAAGAAGCTACGCGTGATTTGCTAACTTTTTCGATTTACTTGCAAGAAAAGTTGTCTCTAAGGGAGATAAAATTCATTAGGAATAAATTAAATTAGGATTTTTAAGAGCAAAATTATTCTTTAATAGTACATTTATCAACTGAAATAATTAATTCATTTAACAAAGCTTCTAGAACGCTAACGCTACAAATTTCGTTATAAGAAAAAAAAAATTATCTTTCCCAGTAAATCTTAAATTTTTCTGTAGTTATTAAGTGTGCAGGTATTATTCAGTAATAATACTTAATAAGAGTAAAAAAAAAAATTTGATAAGTATTAATGGAATTATTAATCATTCTATTGGATTAATTCATATTTCCTCTCATGTCAAAAGCATTTTTCGACAGTATATATCCTACAGACGTGATTAAAAAAATGATTTAAATGGATTTGCAATTTTCCCTTAAATAACTAAAGTAAGCAGAAAAATGTTTGTATGACATTAAAAGCATTTTATTATTATTATTTTTTAAACTTATCCAAAGAACAAATTTTGATTTGTTTAACCTGCTTGCTAATGACAGATTAAGCTCTAACCTGATTATTGAAGTACACTTTATTGAATAAAGTGGTGTCTTAAGAAAAGAAGAACAGATCTGAGAAAAAGTTTCTATCAAAGTTTCCTCCAAACATTGTCAGAAATTACCTTCGATTTTATTATCTGCTTTTAAATATATATTTTTTGAAATGTGTGAATAATGCTTTGAGTGAATGTAACGTGAACAATTTCTTAATAAATGAATATAATGTGAATATTGCTTTAATGTTTAATGTTTCTGGAATATTGCAAAGGAAGCCGATTTTAAAGTGAAAGTCTGTAGAATTTTAAAATTTGTCTCTGTACTCATGGCCCAATTTTGGTATCCATTACTTCCATCCATTTTTGAGGTGCGTGAATAATTCGTTAGTGAATGTAATGTGAATAATGCTCTAATATTTAAGCAATGTTTAACGTTTAAAGAATATTGTAATGGAAGTCAATTTCAAAGGGAAAGTCTGTAGAATTTTAAAATTTGTTCCTTCACTTATGGTCCAGTTTTTGATAACCATTTCTTCCATCCATTTTTGAGGTGTGTGAATAATGTTTTAAGTGAATATAATGTGAATACTGCTTTTTAATATTTAAGGAATATTTAATGTTTAATATTTCTGGAATATTGCAATGGAAGTCGATTTTAAAGTGAAAGATTTTAAAGTAGAATTTTAAAATTTGTCCCTGCAATTAAGTATGGCCCAGTTTTTATCTCCATTTCTGTTTTCTGAAATTCCGAATTTCTACTTTATTTTCCATTACATTTTTTAGATTTCTGCGGAGCCTCATACAAAGTCGACATCATCCATGACAATAGGTTTAACTCTAAGTTTTAGGTTTCTCAAAAGTTACTCCATGTGCGAACAAGTCTCTTTTAATATACATTCTATTGAAAGGTCGATCTCAAGTTGAATATGCAGTAGCAGGAAAAAATAATTGCAGTCGATTAAGTTTCCTCCACGATGTGTCGTTTCGCTGTCGAGGGAAATTGATTGAGCCCTCTTCATAGAATCATCAAAAGAATTAAAATCCATCTCCAGGGCAGACCAATTACAATCGGTGCAATTTCGAGAATTACACAAATCTCTCCTGTGCTGCGGGGGTGTGGTATTTGACTTTGGTTGCTTTTCCACCAAGACGATAAATTAGAGGAACCTGTTTCAGCATGGGATATTCATCATTCGTCTAATAACATAAATGTGGAATGATATCGCGTGGGATGTGAAATGATTTTAACAGGCGGAGGAAATGATTCGACTTTGGTTTTTAGTGTATCGGGTTTCAGGTAGTCTGACAGCCACCATTTTAAATGAGTTTGCATTTGAAAATGGTCCGTTTCCTTTAATGTCAAACCGATTTAATTCTTGAGACAGATCTGAAATTGATGAAAAAAGGAGCAAAAGGGCGGGAAAATTCTGAATCTTCCACGGGTTATTTGAATGCCGTTCGAAATGTAATAAACTAATTGTTTTAATTGAAATAATAAATAATTCGAGATGATCCAATTTCTGCAGTAATTATTCAAGAGATATGCTCTTTGGAATTATAACAGCAGAAATCGAATTAATAATGATCTGCTTGACTTCTTTTAAAAGTTAAAATGAAATCTCTATTTATATAGTGCAATACCTAAAAGGTGATATATATTGTTGAGCATTGGTTGGTCATGGGTTACATATATATGGCCATCTATTAGCCGAGCAATGAGAAAAAGATGTTGACTTTCAGGCGGAACTTTTGATGGGAAACTGTTCCACATTTATGATATATGAGTGAAAACCTCCAAAGCACTGTCGATGCGAGACGTTTGTCACATGCGTTATTGGTTATTCTCGTTTCTGAAAACCGTAATTGTGTCGGGAACCTAACAAGATTCGAATCTTAGTTCTTCTGTGTACTACATACGCACATTACAACAATGTTTTATTTATTTGCGGATAAAAGTTTTAAAAAAGGGCGCGAAATATAACGCGCTATAACGGAGCATGGTGTAATGATAGGCCACTGTAATTAATTTGAATTTATTTTTATTCAATATAGAAGATTTATGTGCACTTAAATTGTAACTTGCCTTTTATATGCAATTTTTATTTCTATATAAAAAACTCTTCAATAATTGTCTATTAGAGGATTGGTGCCAAACCTAGAACCACAACCAACCGATTTGAAACAAATACAAAGTTTCCTGTTACTTATTGGCTATTTCCGAAAATTATACCGGAGCGCTATAACGGAGCATGGTGTAATGATAGGCCACTGTAATTAATTTGAATTTATTTTTTTTATTCAATATAGAAGATTTATGTGCACTTAAATTGTAACTTGCCTTTTATATGCAATTTTATTTCTATATAAAAAACTCTTCAATAATTGTCTATTAGAGGATTGGTGCCAAACCTAGAACCACAACCAACCGATTTGAAACAAATACAAAGTTTCCTGTTACTTATTGGCTATTTCCGAAAATTATACCGAGCGCTATAACGGAGCATGGTGTAATGATAGGCCACTGTAATTAATTTGAATTTATTTTTTTATTCAATATAAGAAGATTTATGTGCACTTAAATTGTAACTTGCCTTTTATATGCAATTTTGCAATTTTATTTCTATATAAAAACTCTTCAATAATTGTCTATTAGAGGATTGGTGCCAAACCTAGAACCACAACCAACCGATTTGAAACAAATACAAAGTTTCCTGTTACTTATTGGCTATTTCCGAAAATTATACCGGAGCGCTATAACGGAGCATGGTGTAATGATAGGCCACTGTAATTAATTTGAATTTATTTTTTTATTCAATATAGAAGATTTATGTGCACTTAAATTGTAACTTGCCTTTTATATGCAATTTTATTTCTATATAAAAAACTCTTCAATAATTGTCTATTAGAGGATTGGTGCCAAACCTAGAACCACAACCAACCGATTTGAAACAAATACAAAGTTTCCTGTTACTTATTGGCTATTTCCGAAAATTATACCGGAGCGCTATAACGGAGCATGGTGTAATGATAGGCCACTGTAATTAATTTGAATTTATTTTTTTATTCAATATAGGAATTTATGTGCACTTAAATTGTAACTTGCCTTTTATATGCAATTTTATTTCTATATAAAACTCTTCAATAATTGTCTATTAGAGGATTGGTGCCAAACCTAGAACCACAACCAAACCGATTTGAAACAAATACAAAGTTTCCTGTTACTTATTGGCTATTTCGAAAATTATACCGGAGCTATAACGGAGCATGGTGTATGATAGGCCACTGTAATTAATTTGAATTTATTTTTTTATTCAATATAGAAGATTTATGTGCACTTAAATTGTAACTTGCCTTTTATATGCAATTTTATTTCTATATAAAAAACTCTTCAATAATTGTCTATTAGAGGATTGGTGCCAAACCTAGAACCACAACCAACCAATTTGAAACAAATACAAAGTTTCCTGTTACTTATTGGCTATTTCCGAAAATTATACCGGAGCGCTATAACGGAGCATGGTGTAATGATAGGCCACTGTAATTAATTTGAATTTATTTTTTTATTCAATATAGAAGATTTATGTGCACTTAAATTGTAACTTGCCTTTTATATGCAATTTTATTTCTATATAAAAACTCTTCAATAATTGTCTATTAGAGGATTGGTGCCAAACCTAGAACCACAACCAACCGATTTGAAACAAATACAAAAAGTTTCCTGTTACTTATTGGCTATTTCCGAAAATTATACCATGGAGCGCTATAACGGAGCATGGTGTAATGATAGGCCACTGTAATTAATTTGAATTTTTTTTTTTATTCAATATAGAAGATTTATGTGCACTTAAATTGTAACTTGCCTTTTATATGCAATTTTATTTCTATATAAAAACTCTTCAATAATTGTCTATTAGAGGATTGGTGCCAAACCTAGAACCACAACCAACCGATTTGAAACAAATACAAAGTTTCCTGTTACTTATTGGCTATTTCGAAAATTATACCGGAGCGCTATAACGGAGCATGGTGTAATGATAGGCCACTGTAATTAATTTGAATTTATTTTTTTATTCAATATAGAAGATTTATGTGCACTTAAATTGTAACTTGCCTTTTTATATGCAATTTTATTTCTATATAAAAACTCTTCAATAATTGTCTATTAGAGGATTGGTGCCAAACCTAGAACCACAACCAACCAATTTGAAACAAATACAAAGTTTCCTGTTACTTATTGGCTATTTCGAAAATTATACCGGAGCGCTATAACGGAGCATGGTGTAATGATAGGCCACTGTAATTAATTTGAATTTATTTTTTTTATTCAATATAGAAGATTTATGTGCACTTAAATTGTAACTTGCCTTTTATATGCAATTTTATTTCTATATAAAAAACTCTTCAATAATTGTCTATTAGAGGATTGGTGCCAAAACCTAGAACCACAACCAACCGATTTGAAACAAATACAAAGTTTCCTGTTACTTATTGGCTATTTCCGAAAATTATACCGGAGCGCTATAACGGAGCATGGTGTAATGATAGGCCACTGTAATTAATTTGAATTTATTTTTTTATTCAATATAGAAGATTTATGTGCACTAAATTGTAACTTGCCTTTTATATGCAATTTTATTTCATATATAAAAACTCTTCAATAATTGTCTATTAGAGGATTGGTGCCAAACCTAGAACCACAACCAACCGATTTGAAACAAATACAAAGTTTCCTGTTACTTATTGGCTATTTCCGAAAATTATACCGGAGCGCTATAACGGAGCATGGTGTAATGATAGGCCACTGTAATTAATTTGAATTTATTTTTTTTATTCAATATAGAAGATTTATGTGCACTTAAATTGTAACTTGCCTTTTATATGCAATTTTATTTCTATATAAAAAACTCTTCAATAATTGTCTATTAGAGGATTGGTGCCAAACCTAGAACCACAACCAACCGATTTGAAACAAATACAAAGTTTCCTGTTACTTATTGGCTATTTCCGAAAATTATACCGGAGCGCTATAACGGAGCATGGTGTAATGATAGGCCGCTGTAATTAATTTGAATTTATTTTTTTATTCAATATAGAAGATTTATGTGCACTTAAATTGTAACTTGCCTTTTATATGCAATTTTTATTTCTATATAAAAACTCTTCAATAATTGTCTATTAGAGGATTGGTGCCAAACCTAGAACCTAGAAAAACCACAAAGTTTCCTGTTACTTATTGGCTATTTCCGAAAATTATACCGGAGCGCTATAACGGAGCATGGTGTAATGATAGGCCACTGTAATTAATTTTGAATTTATTTTTTTTATTCAATATAGAAGATTTATGTGCACTTAAATTGTAACTTGCCTTTTATATGCAATTTTATTTCTATATAAAAACTCTTCAATAATTTGTCTATTAGAGATTGGTGCCAAACCTAGAACCACAACCAACCGATTTGAAACAAATACAAAGTTTCCTGTTACTTATTGGCTATTTCCGAAAATTATACCGGAGCGCTATAACGGAGCATGGTGTAATGATAGGCCACTGTAATTAATTTGAATTTATTTTTTTATTCAATATAGAAGATTTATGTGCACTTAAATTGTAACTTGCCTTTCATATGCAATTTTATTTCTATATAAAAAAACTCTTCAATAATTGTCTATTAGAGGATTGGTGCCAAACCTAGAACCACAACCAACCGATTTGAAACAAATACAAAGTTTCCTGTTACTTATTGGCTATTTCCGAAATTATACCGGAGCGCTATAACGGAGCATGGTGTAATGATAGGCCACTGTAATTAATTTGAATTTATTTTTTTTTATTCAATATAGAAGATTATGTGCACTTAAATTGTAACTTGCCTTTTATATGCAATTTTATTTCTATATAAAAAAACTCTTCAATAATTGTCTATTAGAGGATTGGTGCCAAACCTAGAACCACAACCAACCAATTTGAAACAAATACAAAGTTTCTGTTACTTATTGGCTATTTCCGAAAATTATACCGGGCGCTATAACGGAGCATGGTGTAATGATAGGCCACTGTAATTAATTTGAATTTATTTTTTTTATTCAATATAGAAGATTTATGTGCACTTAAATTGTAACTTGCCTTTTATATGCAATTTTATTTCTATATAAAACTCTTCAATAATTGTCTATTAGAGATTGGTGCCAAACCTAGAACCACAACCAACCAATTTGAAACCAAAGTTTCCTGTTACTATTGCTGTTTCCGAAAATTATGCCGGAGCGCTAACGGAGCGATATAGAAGATTTATTGCACTTAAATTATGGCTTTGCCTTTTATACAATTTTATTTCTATATAAAAACTCTTCAAAGTTTAGAACCACAACCAACCGATTTGAAACAAATACAAAGTTTTACTTATTGGCTATTTCGAAAATTATACCGGAGCGCTATAACGGAGCATGGTGTAATGATAGGCCACTGTAATTAATTTGAATTTATTTTTTTATTCAATATAGAAGATTTATGTGCACTTAAATTGTAACTTGCCTTTTATATGCAATTTTATTTCTATATAAAAAACTCTTCAATAATTGTCTATTAGAGGATTGGTGCCAAACCTAGAACCACAACCAACCAATTTTGAAACAAATACAAAGTTTCCTTGTTACTTATTGGCTATTTTCGAAAATTATACGGAGCGCTATAACGGAGCATGGTGTAATGATAGGCCACTGTAATTAATTTGAATTTATTTTTTTATTCAATATAGAAGATTTATGTGCACTTAAATTGTAACTTGCCTTTTATATGCAATTTTTATTTCTATATAAAAAACTCTTCAATAATTGTCTATTAGAGGATTGTGCCAAACCTAGAACCACAACCAACCGATTTGAAACAAATACAAAGTTTCCTGGGACTTATTGGCTATTTCCGAAAATTATACCGGAGCGCTATAACGGAGCATGGTGTAATGATAGGCCACTGTAATTAATTTGAATTTATTTTTTTTATTCAATATAGAAGATTTTATGTGCACTTAAATTGTAACTTGCCTTTATATGCAATTTTATTTCTATATAAAAAACTCTTCAATAATTGTCTATTAGAGGATTGGTGCCAAACCTAGAACCACAACCAACCAATTTGAAACAAATACAAAGTTTCCTGTTACTTATTGGCTATTTCCGAAAATTATACCGGAGCGCTATAACGGAGCATGGTGTAATGATAGGCCACTGTAATTAATTTGAATTTATTTTTTTTTTTATTCAATATAGAAGATTTATGTGCACTTAAATTGTAACTTGCCTTTTATATGCAATTTTTATTTCTATATAAAAAACTCTTCAATAATTGTCTATTAGAGGATTGGTGCCAAACCTAGAACCACAACCAACCGATTTGAAACAAATACAAAAGTTTCCTGTTACTTATTGGCTATTTCCGAAAATTATACCGGGAGCGCTATAACGGAGCATGGTGTAATGATAGGCCACTGTAATTAATTTGAATTTATTTTTTTATTCAATATAGAAGATTTATGTGCACTTAAATTGTAACTTGCCTTTTATATGCAATTTTATTTCTATATAAAAAACTCTTCAATAATTGTCTATTAGAGGATTGGAAAAAAGCCAAACCTAGAACCACAACCAAACCGATTTGAAACAAATACAAAGTTTCCTGTTACTTATTGGCTATTTCCGAAAATTATACCGGAGCTATAACGGAGCATGGTGTAATGATAGGCCACTGTAATTAATTTGAATTTATTTTTTTTATTCAATATAGAAGATTTATGCACTTAAATTGTAACTTGCCTTTTTATATGCAATTTTATTTCTATATAAAAACTCTTCAATAATTTGTCTATTAGAGGATTGGTGCCAAACCTAGAACCACAACCAACCGATTTGAAACAAATACAAAGTTTCCTGTTACTTATTGGCTATTTCCGAAAATTATACCGGAGCGCTATAACGGAGCATGGTGTAATGATAGCCACTGTAATTAATTTGAATTTATTTTTTTATTCAATATAGAAGATTTATGTGCACTTAAATTGTAACTTGCCTTTTATATGCAATTTTATTTCTATATAAAAACTCTTTCAATAATTGTCTATTAGAGGATTGGTGCCAAACCTAGAACCACAACCAACCAATTTGAAACAAATACAAAGTTTCCTGTTACTTATTGGCTATTTCCGAAAATTATACCGGAGCGCTATAACGGAGCATGGTGTAATGATAGGCCACTGTAATTAATTTGAATTTATTTTTTTTTATTCAATATAGAAGATTTATGTGCACTTAAATTGTAACTTGCCTTTATATGCAATTTTATTTCTATATAAAAACTCTTCAATAATTGTCTATTAGAGGATTGGTGCCAAACCTAGAACCACAACCAACCGATTTGAAACAAATACAAAGTTTCCTGTTACTTATTGGCTATTTCCGAAAATTATACCATATAACTCTCACATTTCTAAGCGATTTCTAAGGATGTAGCCCTGTAGCCTAAGGATGTAGCCCTTATTGAGAAATCCTGAGCAATTTACCTTTGAAAATTAGCAGCAGAAAAAAGCATTCCTTAACCTGAAAGTGCTATTGGGTATCCCTTCTTGTAGTATTTGAACAATTTCTTCGTCATGAAGCTTTAGAGTTGTTGCAACATTGGTATATTCTCGTGGCTTTTGGATTTGGTAGTGCTTGTAGTATTTGAAGAATTTGCTTCTTCATGAATGAGTTGTCGGAACATTGGTATATTCCTGTGGCTATATGAATTTGGTAGAGCTTTTGAACCAGGTTTTGCATTAGATATATAATACACGCACTTTGAATGTAGGAACTTTATTAATATTTAAAAAAAAAATCTAATTTAAAATGTGTTTTATAGTACTGCGGACAGACTAGACAGGGCTACAAAGACCGCCCAAATGGTGGGCTAAGTTTCTAGTCTACATATATGGCTTGATTTCTATTTCCATTTTTTAAACTTTCTAAATATTAAATTTTGTTGTCCTCTGTTCCCTAGTTATATATATATAAAATTAGTAGAATAATCCAGAGTGTCCTAAGAACATTTGAAATAAATTGTGAGAATGAAACTATATATATATATACTCAAGAGCCAAAACATTATGACCACCTGTCAATAACGGGTTGGCCCCCTTTGGCGCGCAACACACCTTCAACCCGCCTTGGCATGCATTAATACCACCACTTAATACCAGTTGAATACCACTTCCACCTGATCACGTGCCTTCCACGTCATCCAGGCGAGTTCATTGCAAAATGTAGGGTGTCCATAATGTTTTGGCCCTTGAGTGTATATATATATATAAATGAAATACATTAAAATATAACACTGATGTGCACACGGCTCAAGTAACATTACATGCATTCTTACTTTAAATGACAGCAGAAAAGGTGTTTTGCTTATAAATGGTAAATAACAATTTTTTTAAGCAATATTAATAGATTTTTAAGGGCACCCTCATTAAATTTGTATCCGAAACTTGAAAAATATTTAAATCAATATATAACGACAATGATTTAAATATTGAATATTTTGGAGGTGCATAGTTAAAACTGGCTTATAGTTAATTTGTAAATTTGCTTTGAATATCACTATACAAAGTACACTAATTAGGCATTGTGTTTCAATCGAATAATAAAGTATCCCAATATATAAAAATCTAGAAACTCAGAAACAGGAATATATACCAAGACTTGATATGCTGTATATATAAATATAATTGATAATTACATATGTAATGGAATTCAGCTAATTATTCCTAAAAATAAGTTCATTTTGTAAAATAGAAAAGGAAAAAATCTCTCTGTATTTTTACACTAAATTTAATTTGAAATTGTAAAAAAAAAAAAAAAAATTTTAAATCAATCTTAAAAGAGCAAGAAAAGTATTTGAGTCTTATTTTTTATATATACAAATTTAAAAAATTATTTATTTATTCTACAAATGTTCATAAATTTATTTATTATAAAAATTTTGTAATAATTTTAAACAATATTTGAAAATTTTATTTATTCTATAAATTATCAACAGAAATTCCCTTTAGAAATCAAACGATTGATGTTGGTGATAACATCAATAATTTTTTCGTACTATTTGAATTATCAGAAATGAATTAAGTAGAAATACATTAAAGTTAGGCTTTAATAATAAGGATAGACTTAATATTAATCTTAGGGCTACATAATGGTTATTATTAAGGCTATATTAAGGTTAGACTTGAATTTCTCTTTTACAAAGATTTTATAGCTATACCAATTCTTTTTAAAATCACAACTATTTAAAAGAATATAAGATTTTCGAGGTATTAAAATTATTTTATTAGGTATATATGTAATATAAACAACAATAATATTTTTATAATATTTGAATTATCAGAAATGAATTAAGTAGAAATTCATAAGGCTTAATAACCTTAAGGTTATTATTAAGGTTAGCCTTAAATTTCTCTTTTACAAATAAAATTTTTATAGCTATGCCAATTCATTCAAGACAAGAACTATTTAAGAGGTAATATAAAATTTTAGAGGTATTATATTTTATTTTATTAGGTATATATGTAAGTATATAAACAAAATTCATATTAGCAAAAAAAATAAATAAATAAATAAATAAACAATTTTATAATATTTCATAGCATACATAAAACCTAAAAAAAAAAAAATTATTAAAATTACTAATAAATATGTATTGGTTTCAACTACTATTTTTCTTTTGAGTTAGGAAGATTATATAACATATTCCAATTAAAAAAATCGTATTACAGGAGGAACATACGTTTCATAATTCATATTTAAAGAAAACAAACAAAAAAAAATTTTTTTTCAAATAGGTTTAAGATCTTTCCAACATCTTGTACATTTATTTACTTGTTAAAAAAATAATTAACTTATTTTGGTTTATATATTTAACTAGGAATTTTTGTGACACATGGACATGAATAGGTTAAGAATTATAACAAGATGGTGACGAATGCATACCTTATCTTGCTTATTGAAATATGACCAATTTACTTACAGAATTTTCCAAAATTAAAGATACATAAAAATTATATGAGCACTTAAAAATATTTCTCAAATTATTTACATAAATTTGTTTTTAATTCAAATTTTAAACATCAATAAATTAAACAATAATTGCAGTCGAGTAGCAATATATCTCGGCAGCATTCTAAGAAAACAATTGGCAACAACAATAACAGATTAAAGCGAATCCAAATTGGAATATTTTTTACACATGCGCAGTTCTATAAAAAGGATCCAGTCCTGTCATTAGGTGTCTGACTAGAAGAGATCTCTGATGACTATTCCAACTTGTTGAGGAAGCCGGATATGGTGCTGATGTCGTTGCAATCCGGCATCAGAAGGCCCCCTGTACTTGATGCAGGATTCGGCACACCGCTGACCCTCGAAGAAGGCCCCGTATGTGCGCTTGCATTGTGCGCAGTTGTTTATACACATCCAGGTGGCGCTGCGTGCACAGCTCTCGTGCACTGTGTGTAGCAGGAGGAAGAGGAATAGAATACCTGTGACGTGGAGCATTCTGGGAAAGAAACAAACATTTGTTTATTTAATACATAAAACCAAAATAGCACAAAATAAGTTTTTTTTTTCAATTCCTTCTATTAGCTCACACTTTCCCTATATATATCTTGTTCAAATTTTCAATCCTTAATTAAATACTTTTTAGTCATCCACTCGAGTTCAAATACATTTTTTTAACTTGTAGTGGATGACACTGATGTGAATACAGTTTTTTCAAATATTCATTCATTCATTAAATTTAACTAATAAATTTTAGTTTTTTTTTTAGATTTAAGTTGCATGTATCTACCAATAGATGGCGCCAGATAAACTTAAAAAAAATGAATGAAAATTTTTTATAAAGAATTTACTGCAATAGAGTGAAAAAAAAGTAGGAATTGACTTGAAAATTTTTTTATATTACTTGTTTTTTTTTTTTTTTTATACTACTTGTTTAATATCAACTTCTTAACATATGATATAACAATAACAGAATTTAACAACCTGATTGCCAAGAAAATGTAAACATCCATTAGGGGTAATAGTCATACAAACACAGCACAAAGCAGTTTTGAATGATAATTAGTGTTAAATTTTATCCAATTTGTCTTTTTATATTATGCAAATGTTGATAGAAAAGCAGCTACTGCTCACAAGATTAAGGATGAAGCACCACAAAAACATGAAAATTTCTGCTGATGGCGTTAAAAATACCAAAAAATGTGACAACTACCCTGATGCCGAGCTTACTCCTCGTCATGTCTTTGATTGCCCAGCTGTTGCAGCTGCCATGCATTGTATGGACCCTCCCTCGGAAGAGGATTTATATTCCGAGCTGGACATCCACATAATCAATATTATTCTTGAGCACCACGATATTTGATTCCCATGTACTCTTTAGGGAACAACATACTACGTAAATAAAAATTTTAATTAACGAAAATTAAAATAATTTTTATTGTAATTAAAATTCTTCCGAAATCACCTTTCTTGCCCAATAGGCAACTCTAGTTGAATCCGACAGAGTTGATCACTTTCCGCAGAATCGAACAATAACAGGTAATAATTTATGCACTCTTTCATATGTCATATAATGAACATCTACAAATTTACTATGGCCACAATAAAAAGAAATTTACACGAAAACGAATTATTATTGTTATATAAAAACATACAAATTCCATGCCATAATTTATTTTAGGCAAGTCACAGTTCGTCCAGAGGATTTCTCACCATGTTCGTTGTTGCATACCCTTATCATTGGTAACAATGATCTGCTTTAGACGAGTCATAATTCGTCCAGATGATTTCTCGCCAAGTTCGTTGTTGTATACCCTCTTCCATTGTAGTATCTTCCTTTAGACGAGTCGTCAGATAGTTTTCTCGCCATATTCGTTGTTGCATACCCCCGTCAATAACAGTGATCTTCTGCTTTAGACGATTCATAATACGTACCATTGATCGTTATGTTACACATAACTCCATAGGAAAAAGTCGACGGAAGTTTTATCTGACGTATGAGGTATCCAGGGTTATGCTAAAGATATCGTGTATCGAACAAAGAAAGGACTCATTTAAAGCAGAGGATCACTGATGGCATTGATGAGCGTATGCTACAGCGAATTTGACGAGAAATCCACTTGATATGCTTCTTGCCCATTAAGAGACGTATTAAATTAAATTAAAATTAAATTCAAGGCAAAAATAACTTAAAATATATACGCCTCATTTTGTTGAATTTTTCATTTATCGATCTTTTTCATTTGCCGTTGTAATAAATTGTTGAAAGTGTAAAAGGTTTTATGAACATCTTGTACTTGTAAAATGATATTAATAGCAGATGGTGATTAATTGCTTAACAATGAAAGAAATGAAATGAAATGAAAAATGAAGCAATTGATGAATAATGAAAGCGCAATGAACGAAGCAATGGATGATTTGTTTTTCAAACTGATGGATGCTGTTGCCACCAAAATATAAATTGATTGATCTTTACTCAAGAAATTGTAAAGAGACCTTAGGGACACCTTGTTTATAAATTTTACATTGGCGGCCTTTTTTTTTTTTTTTTTTTTTTTTTTTTGTGACTACTAAAGTAACAAACAGTCTAGCAACGAGAGATGATGGAAGGATATTGAACTACGAGAGACTAAATAACATTTGCGTGTCTTATTGTAGAAAAGTCAGAAAAGGCAGCACAACTATCGATGCCAGATATTTACAAATGATGTCTATCACCATTAAGTCTTGTCGTTCCTGAAAAACCTACGTCTGCTCAATATTACCAGCAAGTGATTTGGCTGTAATAAAGAGCTTCCAGAGCTTTGACAATAATAGAGAGACTTCACCTTTCTGACAGGCGTTCCTACCAAAAGTAGGAAAGGAGTTAGCCAAAACGTTTGACATCCCGACTCTTTATAGTAATTTTATGTATTATGGTCTTTACTAATGGAATTACAAAGATTTTTTGAAATAAACTATATGATATTTATTGAATTACTTTTTCTATAAAATTTTTTTTTTTGTAACTTTAAAAGTGTAGTAATAGCACAAACTTAAAAAACTATACTTGTAAAAACTATCCTATAATCTAAATTTGCTTTTAACAGTACTAAATTAAAAGCAGCACACTATTATAGAATAAGTAATACAAAGTTATAACCGTGCTTCCTCTTACTCACAGGCAAGAGTAAGAGGAAGCATGGCTACATTGAGGAAAATGGTCAGTAGGCCTCGAGACTCTCGCCGGCGAGAAAGTACAGCGCAGCCCTCTCTTCCACTGAGAAATGTTTAGTTTATATTTCTCCTCCCAAGAGGAAATCTATTCAGCTCATTCAGACTCTCACCCGAGAGGAAGTATATTTCGCGCAACCAGCGCGTATCAGAGCATCGTTTTCGGCTTAGAAGTGGAAACCTTCCACGAATCTATAATTATATGTCTTTAAATGTGTCAAATATTGTAGTTCTCTAATTGTATATGTGTGGTGTTTGTGCGTGTGTAAATAAAGTTGCGGGTTCTAAAACCTGTGTTTCAAGTCCCAACCACACCCTGTTACTATCCAGCTGCACAACTTGCACACTACAAAGTAAAATAAAATTGTACAATTTTAATCACAAAGATGCTCTGTTTTCCAAGCATTCAAATTTATTCTTAAAAAATAAAATAACGTTTTCTTTCATTGCTGATCTAAAATAGCAGCAGATTTATTCTCTGTTTTTTACCTTTTTTTTTTTAAGTTTCAGTGCTGAGGAAAGTCTCTTAATATTTACTCGGCTATATAAAACTGAAATAAGGTTATATTTTTAAAGTTAAGAGATTAAATAATTCATCGAATAAATAAATAAAAAAAAAATAATGTATTTAAGATGCTATTAAAACCATTTTAAATGTTAAACTGTTTATAAAAAACAAAAAAAAAAATACAGCACATATGAAGTCAAATGAAGGAATGTAGGAATTAATCTGTGTATATGAAGTCCAAGTAGAAACATCTGACCCAATTTTTTAGGTAAATCTTTTGCCCCTCCCAATAGATAATGAACGATTTCCTATCCAATCTTGATAAACCCGAAGAAATTCTACAAAAAATTAACTTTCGTGAAAAGAGTCAATGGTTACCATGTTAAATTATTTATCGCCGTTTGGCAACAGCTAAGCTAACGCTAAAATCGATACATGGCGGCCGGTGCCAAGCATCGATTTTCATCAAGCATCAAACCAAATCTCCAGTTGGAGATTTGATTTGATTTGTCACTCTATGGTCATTTTTGCAAACTTTAGCCTAATTAGACCGGGATCTACAGTTTAAAGTGGATTTCTGAACCACTCACAAACATCCATGCCACCACTAGGATTCGAACCTGAAGCCTGTAGTACCAAAGACCAAAGCCTTCTAGCCAATCGACCCTCAGGCCGCTCCAGTTAGAAAGTCCCAGAATTTTGAAAAAATTAAAATTATTTTTATAAATGAAACGGAAATCGGATTTATTATCAACTTCTGACTCCTTCAAAAATGCTGAACCCGCGACTCTTTGCTCCTGATTCGAACTCCAAGTATCGAAGAGTAAGAGATTTTCTTTGTCGTTGTACATTGGTAGACTACTATAGTAGACCACGTGTTTCACTAAGTTCATTATCATCAACCAACCGATGGACGATGAAAAGAGGATTTCTAAGATATAAGAGCCCACATTTGTGTGCCGTATAGGAGAAAATTCTCAATCTGTTGTTGCAAGGAACTTGCATACGTTGCTACAATTGCCATGTAACCTGCTCCTTTCTGAAAACGGTGCCTAAAATGGTTACTACCAGTATATTCAAACTGCTACAGTCGTCAGTCTAATCTCCTCGTTTATAAAAACAGTGACAGCAACGGCCGCCGCCAGCGGATTCCAACCTGAGCCCTGTTGAGCACTTTACGAATGGGCCACCAGCTAGGCTGAGCATGTATTTTAAAATCATTTATATTAATCCTGAAACACAAATGCACGATTTGATTTAAAAATTGCCGAACATAGGTAACAGAAATACCTAAACTTTAATGTCACTAACTCGTGTATTAATATATCACATTACATTTTTTTTTTTTTTTTTTTTTTTTTTTGTTTCAAAATTAGTCCACTTGATAATAGCAGCTGTTAACAACAACAAACATAAATAAATTCTAAATTTATTTCCGTTCTATTTTTGCAATCTGCTCTTACGAGTGGCCTCAAATCGAAAAAATCGACCGGAAATTGCTTCTTTTCATAAACATATTTGCCGTCAAAATAGTAGTGAAAGGTTTTTCGTTCGCAGAATTAGCGTCGCATTGATTCATACTCGATTACAACATTAGCAGGAGGACGCTAAATTTAATCGAATTTATATCTAATGTGATCTTCAAATCTTTTAGTGATTAATAATGTGATTTGGTCTTCCTTCAGGCATCTCGTCATAAGTTTCTTCATAAGAAATGAAGAAAAGTTGTTATTATTATTTCCCCCTGCGCAAGCAATGCATTTAACATGCAATACATAGGACAGATGCATTTTATAGTGTACCATGAATATTCTTGATCTATAGAGAATTTATTTATTAACAAACACTTTTAAATTACAAACTGATAATATTACACGAATCTCCCTCTCTTTTATGACAGTTCCTTCCCTCAGATAGAACCACTAGCCTGCAGATTTATTATCAGTCATTAGAAATTTCGCATCAGCCTGCTTCAAACGTTCAATAATATATATTGATTGACAAGAAATAAATTTGTAGTTCATCATATTGCAAATTTTAACAGCTTATTATTTGACATTGGTTTAATATATGACCGTTTTTTTTTTTTTTGTTGTTGTTGTTATTGGAAAGTTACACACTTCGGCTGTATAAAGAAATCACAGCAAGCTCTAAAATAACTTTCGGTTATACAGATCACCCAGAATCAAAAGTCAATAATTACGAACTAAAGGTTGCCCTGGAGTCTGACCCATCTCAAGACCCTTGTGAATTATAGTTGCAGTTTCGTGTTAGCAAACAAGCAGTACTAACTCGTTTAGCTCAAATCGGTAAAGTGATAAAGTTGGATAATGGAACTAAATGAATAAGAGAAAAACAAAAAGCATTTTGAAGCTTGTTTGGTGTTGCTTTCTAGTCACAAGTCTGATCCATTTCGAATCGAATTGTCACGTGTGATGAGAAATGGATCCAATATGACAATTGCAAATGTTCAACACCGTGGTTGGACAAGGATGAATCACCGAAACACACTCCAAAACGTTAAAGCTAATGGCGAGTGTTTGGTGGTCTAGCGCAAGGGCGATTCATTATGGTTTCATGAAACCTGTCTCGTCGATCACAGCAGAAATATGCTGCAAATAGGGATTGCAATATCAGACCAAAAGTTCAATACCGGTATTCGGTATTTTTTAGATCTTAATACCGAGATACAGGTTTTAATACCAGTAGTAGAAATTTTAGAAAAAAAAGAAAAACACAGGTGTTTCTTGTTTTGTTCGCCAGTTTTATTAGAGAATGTAAATATCACAAAAAAAAAAAATGTAACTTATAAATTATAATAGTATATAAAGAATCACAAAAAAGGTTATTTAAATCACAAAAAAAGTGTAAATATCAATCTGTGGTACTATTACAAATTTTTCAAACGTAATCTTAAAAAACATAATGCTTCAATTGTACTATCATTAAGCCTGGAACGTAATTTTGAGCAAAAATGACCAGCTGTCGAAAACGCTCTTTCAGCCTCTCGACATGGCAAACCATCGAATCATTTTACTCATAATTTCATCCAAATTATCCTTTTTTTTTTTTCAAAATAATCTAAAATCCCTGAGGGCTTTCCCTCAGAAACTATGCTTATGTTTGTATCTTCATCGCAATTAGATTCTTTCCTCTTTAACAAATTTGTATCATGTTTCGTTTTTAAATGTGTATTGAGTCCGTTTGTACTTCCTCCATTCACTTTAATAAGTCTTGAGCATTTTTTACATTGTGCCACTCTATTCTTTTCATCCTATAAATAATGAAACCAAACCGAAGTGTTATCAACTGATTTTTTATATTCTTTAAAGTTACTTTTATTCATTGTTAAGGGGTATTATTTATGAGTATATATATATAATAAATCTGAAAAATATTTTGAACTCTAAAGTATGATATGCAAATAGAATGTGAATAGCAAACTCACCAATTTAAAAAATATCGAAATATTACACACTTTCTTTACAGCTACAACCTTGTTTTCACAGATAGGAATTTCCTAGTCTCAGATAAGAATAAGAATTTCACAGATAAGAATAAGAATTTCACAGATAAGAATTCTAAATTTCTAGTAAATACCGAAAAAACTTTATTTAAATTTGAGAATACTGGTATTACAAAATTGTACGAATGGCTCAAAATACCGGTATTAGGTATCCCGGTATTGCAATCCCTAGCTGCAACAAACTGGCCGAAATGACGCAAAGACGTAAAGAAAAATAGCCTAGATGAGTCAACAGATCAACTCCTATTAAATCAACTCCCTCCTACCCGATCCTATTAGATCGGGACCTACTGTTTAAAGTGGATTCCGAACCACTACACACATCCATGGCACCGCCGGGACTCGAACCCGAAACCTGTGCTACCAAGCGCCAGCCACTCTGCCATTCAGGCCCTTTATAAAAGTATATATAATAACATAATAATAATATCAGTATTATAGAAATGCAATTCCTATGGAATTATTTGAAACACTATTGCAAACAATAAAAATGAACTTACACCAAAAATTGAATTAAAAGCCATTTTTAAACAAAAATGCAAGCAAAATTCGATCCCTAATACCACTCACCTTCCGATATCAGCAAGTCTGGAGCAAAATGTAAACCACTTAACCACAACCGAGTTCAAAGTAAATGTCCGACATGTCTGATCAAAAAAAAAAAAAGGACTTTTATAGAACAACGAAAGCAGAGGGGTGCCACAGATTGACAAGGTGGGAGGTCTTTGATTGAAAATCCACCACCCAGAACTCCTTTTTACATTTTATTTTTCAAATAAAAGAGTTTTTTTTAAAAGATTGGAAATCGAAAGAGCATTGCATTCTACATTGGAAAAAATGCGCTTCGATTTTAATGCAATTCCGAATTTAGAAGGTTTACATTTTGAAGAAACCTTTTTTTTTTATTATCATAAATAAAACGCAGATGTTTTCGGGGAGGGGGGAGAAAGAACAGGAGCTGTCAAGGAAACGTGCTTTTTATGTGGAAGCACTCTTTTGTAGTGTTGACTCCATAGAATTGTTCGAGAAAAGTGAACCTTAGAATGGTTCGGATCGTGCATCAATATCTAACCTAATATTGTTTTGTAAATGAATTTATATCTTTCCACCTGAAATATTGATCAATAATCCTTCAACTATGCAATAAAAGTTATGAGTAGTCGATTAATATTATGCTTGAAATTTACAATAAAACCTCACTACAATAAACTAGTAATTCTCAAACTGTGGCAAAGTGACGTATACCATATACAAAAGCGATACACCATAGAATAAATCCTTAAATAAATATTTTTTTTAAATAATAATATGAAAGACCTTTTTACTGAACAGAAATTTAAATCATCATAAACTCTAAAATTATTAAAATTTAGTTTGATCTGTAAATAATTCATAATAACTTACTTATTAAAAATAATTGTAAAATAATGTTTAATAATAATACATTTTCATAACATTAATATGTTCAGCATGTATTATTATTATTTTCCTGAACATGAGTATGTTCATATAATATAACTATTTTTATGAATAAGAGTATGTTCATATATTATAACTATTTTCATAAATATGAGTATGTTCAACATATATTAGTATTATATTCAACATAAGTCTGTTCATATATTATAATAATTTTCATAAACAGGAGTATGTTCAACATATATTATTGTTATTTTCATGAACATGAGTATGTTCATATATTATTGTTATTTTCATGAAAATGAGTATGCTCAACATATATTATTATTATTATTTTCAGGAACATGAGTATGTTCAACACATATTAATTTCATTGGTGGGTCTCGTGTTCCACTATGTATGCCACGATCAGCCGATGAGGGAAGCAGAAGGAAGAACTTTTAAAGCTAACTGCCCCGCATTTACGTGTCGTGCGGATTAAACCTCGGTTAACTACCTTTCCAGCATGTAGCCTGATTACTGATTCCAGATGCTTTATACACGTTTATATTGAGTTTCCTCATATCTGAAAGCAGTGACTGCAATGGGCGTAACCTCGGAATTCACCCTATACCCTTATCACTGAGTCTTGTGCAGGGCACATTTTAATTAACTGATGTTAAATCACAAATCATAACTCTAATTTTGTTGAAAACTTTTTTGCGTATAATATTTTTGGCGGAAAAACAATCATTTCACATATATTGATCAATATTTTGTGATAGTTAAAACGCAGATTTCCGATTATTAAAACAGACTTGTTTCTTAAAACACAAGCTACTATTTTATTTATGGTTATTTATCATTACATAACTGTGAGATTTTCATTCAATAACAAAAAAAAAAAAAGGAAGATTCCGGCTTGAGAGATATTTGCTTAAAAGTGCAGTTATATAATGCGAGAGCAATTTTGTCAACCCTACTTAGTATATCTACGTAACGATGAATCTACTACATATCTGCCATTGTGATGACAAAAAGGTCAGAGTTTAAACAACGTTCAGCACTACATTTAATTATAACAGACAAAACGAAACTCATAATATTAATATTTTGAATTAAAAAAACACTTTTAATAACTTCAGAACATTAATATTAAAAACTGATAGCTCCTATTAACATTTCTGCAAGAAGAACATTCAACCCTGTTTAAATTTCGATTATTTTTTAACAAGAACATTTTTTGCAGCGAAATGTTGTTTGCTGAACGTTTTCGGCCTGATTTCCCATGACGAAATCTAAAAAGGCCGATCGATAACATTAAATCAACTGAAGTCAATTAGAAAATAACAATAAAGGAAGTGAATGTTTTTTTGATTAATATAAACTTTAAGTCAATAAAAATTTTTAATAAGTGCATTAATTCCGAAAAGAATCAAATAAATAAATAGTAGTAATTTAAAAATTTGAATCTCCATGCCGTCGTTCAAATTTACAAAGAGTTTTAGACTTATCGTACTTCATTTATTTACATGCCTGTTGCCATTCACTAGCGAACAAATAACGACGATTTTAGTGCAACAAATTTTATTGGATTGCATAATAAATAACGAATAAACTTTTTGTAATATCAACAGCTAAAAAAAAAGAAAAAATGTAGAGTATAATTCCTCCTACCTTGCAATTTAATTTTTAAAAATTAAGTTTTTTTATAACAAATATGTTGAAAATAATTTGTTCCTGTTTAAAATTAATAACATTTGTCATTTGAATTAATTTAATAACACCAAACGATTTACAGAAGTGCGATGATTAATATAATACAAAAAAAAAAAATCGTCCTAAATCAACCAATTTATTGCCTGTGAGAAAAATTGCGATTAATTTATATTTATTCCATACTAAGTATATTTTTTATAGCAGAATATGAAAATATTTTATTATGATTTGAAATTAATCTTTTACACCATAAAAATCGTTTTATTTATTTATACAAGAAAGTGTTTTATACATATTTTACTATTATTGGGTGAGTGTCAACACATAAATCTTGATAGCAATAATCGAATAAAAACATTCTAATGTTTGCAATAATGAATAAAATGCACTTTCGTGCCAAATTGCTTTTTCGAAACTGTTATCGTGGTAAATTAACCCTGGAAAGAAATGTCCTTGTTTGTATACTAAAATGGAAATATGAGGTAAATTAAAACAACAGTATTTGTTCATAATAGGGTATAAAATAATTTTTATAGTAGATCATTATTTGCCTATAAAATTACCTATGTTGTTGGGTTATTAATTTGAACGGCATAAAGAATCATCAGTGATATGCCATTCATATACTTTCCTATAAAAAACTAATTTGGTGCGTAAATTTTTTCTTTCCTATAAGAATCAATTGATAGAGTAAATGAAAACAAATATTAAGTATACAGTCATAGAATAGCATTTATCAGTAGTTTTAAAATAGGTGCATTAGAATGATAAAAGTACAATTTGTGGATCAGCATTGCTATGAATAACGCGGTCCAATATAAAATTGTACATTTTTTATTCTTTCATTATAAATATATTATCTACTTTCATAAAAAAAAAATGGCATTTTTATTTTATCTAAGTATCAAACTACTTCATTTTTTATTTTCTAATGTATATTATATTTCTACGATTAAACCTGGGGCGTGTGATGGCCGAGTGACTAGCGCTCTGGCGCTAGATGCCACAGGTTTCGAGTTTAAGTCCCGGCGATGCCATGAATGTTTGTAGTGTTTCTGAATCCACTTTATACACTCTAGGTCTAATATGAGCGTAGAGCTTTGGGAGTAGGGTTGGCAACTTTACCGCGTAAAAAGAAACCACCTCCTGTCTCCAAATCTGTCAGTAGGCAGACGGCTTTGGCCCACCATGAGGCTGTTGCGCCACTGATGATATATATACCGTCTTGATATCCACTACAGGGTTATTCAAAATGATGGAACAGGTTTTAAATTTTTATTTACAAAGATCTGGACAGTGATGGCTCCACTTATTACACATCAATGGATTGATGAAAGTTCGAAGCTATTTAAAACATAAATTTGAGTAAAATAAGCACTTTTCTTATGCGACAAATGTAGAATTGGTACATCTGCTCTTTTATTTAGAATAACCCTGTAGTTCTTTTTTTTAATTTTAAATTTCCTTTTTAAATTTTTTTTAAATTTGGAATATCTTCGATCCTAACCAACTTACATATCAAAGATCTTACATAGCATAAACAGAACTCTGCCTTACTAAGTTATTAAACAGGGTTATTCAAAATGAAGGAATAAATTATAATAATTGAAGGAATAATTTAAAATTTGTATTTACAATGAATGGGACAGTGATGGCTCCACACATTGCACATCAATGGATAGAGGAAAGTCCAAAGTTATTTTTTATGACATTCAACATATTTGTTACGCAGCAAACATAGAATTAGTACATCTGCTCCTTCGTTTTGAATAACCCTGTAGTTCTTTTCTTAAATTTTAGGTTTTATTTTTAAACTTTTTAAATTTTGAATATCTCTTGACCTAACTAACTTACATCTCAACGGTCTTACCTAGCATAAACAAAGTTATTCCTTATTCTAAGTTATTATACAGGGTTATTCAATTAATTTGTAATTTGTTTCGAAAATAAGTTCTAGAACAGGGGTCTCCAAACTACGGCCCGTGGGCCAAATCCGCCCCGCCAGTGTCATCCATCCATCCGGCCCGCGACAGCGTAACTAGCTTATTGTTGCTGTAATAAGTTGGATAAAAAAACACAGAAATGATACTAACTCGGTTTTTATTGACTCTGCTAAAGCAATGACAAGCATAATGCGCAGAAGAAGTTTAGCTTAACGCATAACAGCTAACAAAGCGATTGAAATGTGAATCCCACCAACATTATAAACCAGTGAACATCCGCGGTTACCCTCAGTAGTTTAGTTATGTTGGGGTAAAGAAGTCTCGCATATGTATGTATATCGATATTTGGAATGTATATATCCTGAATCGAACCTATGACTTTTTATCCAAAAATCCTCAGAAAGGGAAAAGCTAAATTAACGTGAATGAAACCGCGGGGTATCCACTTGTAAAAATACTAATAGATTTGTTTAATGATTTTTCACTGACAATGGTTTAGTTAGCAAGCGTACTACAAACTACTGCCAGTGAACTAGTGTCAGTGTAGTAGTCTAGTAGTGCCAGTGTATCGCTCAGAGCGCGTACTCTTCGACTGGTCTAGAGATAATGGCAGAAAAATTAAAACGGTTTCAGCCCTTACTATAAGTAAACAGTATGGCCTAAGGCTGAGGTTTGGAACCCCTGTTGTAGAAGAAAGCTATCATGCTGTTCCGATTCGAGAAACACCTGAAGACAATGGAATATTTTTTCTTCGTTATTCCACTGTATAAACAACAAGACGCAACAGCTTTGCAAAAATAAAAGATAAATGGAATTAAGCTTTTCTAAAAACAAAAAAGTGTAATAGCAACCTATTTTTTTTAAATTAAATATCAATGAAATGTCTTTAATATCATAAAGTAGTTTAAAAATGTAACCGACCACAATAATGCATAGCGGCAATTTTTAATGGTGATATCTCAGGAGGCCGCTTTGATGACAGCAGAATAATAATGATTTGTATTTCGATTAATGCGTACTCAAAATTATTCTTCAAACTTCCAAACTTTAGACAAACTTTAATCAAATAAAACATTAGATCGTGAATAGTAATTCGATTAGTTCTCTCTATACATGCCAAATATATTAGATACTGTAACGTTATTTAAAAAGTAAATAACTTTTGTGTATTACCTAAATCAGGGACTTCTAGACTGCGTGTCACAGACTCGGTCACTTATCCGCACAAAAATAAATAAATATATATATAAATATATATATATTATATATATATAAATCATATATATATATAATATATATAAATATATAAAATATATATATATATAATATATATAAATATATATATAAATATATATATATAATATATATATAATATATATATATATATAATATATATATATATATAATATATATATATATATATATAATATATATATATTATATGTATGTGTATGTGTATTTGACTACTCTACCAGTCTAACAAATGTTTAAACGGCCGGAGTGGGTTGTCTTAGCGTACCTTTCCAAATACATTAAAAGAAACGTTGTTTTTCTCTCAACAGCAGACGCGTTTAATGAATATGTACAGCGTTATATAATATGTACAGCGATATTTCACATTCAGTGTGTAATACATAGCAATCATTTTCTCTCGCTTCAACCGGCGCAGCCTGCTCCAGTCTCGCCTCTCTCTCACGTTGTCGACCAGCGCTTCTTTCCCGCTCCCATCTACGGGGGTCTCTTCCTTCTCTTAGGACCAAGTTCAAAGTTGAATACCACTGAGACCACATGGCAAAAAGTTTGTGTCGGACACATAGCCACGTGATATTGCGCCATCTAGTGATTTGCACACAAACAAATCTACACTATATATATGTAGACTTCTCTACCAGTCTAGCAAATGTTTAACCGACAGAGGGAGGCAATCCTACAGGGTGTATTTCCAAAGCAAAATAAAGCTTTGTTTTCTCACCAACAACATACAATTAGAAAATACTATTTACATGATATTACATTAATTGTTAAACATTCAACAAACATATCGCTGCTTGACGCATTTCACAGCTCGCCTCTCCGTGTCCTAGCGTTTCCTTTTCGCGCTCAACTACGGGGTCTCACTTTCA